>CM017188.1:12065359-12207859 GCA_004837865.1 Musa balbisiana | reverse complement strand
AATATAAAGAACTATAATAGTGGTGAAAGATTATACGAATGAACTATTATAGTGTGCTTGCCTATAATGATGATGAAAGATTATATGAATGACTATTATAGTGTGCATTAGCCAAGCGACAATGACTATCCACATGCATAGCTCATATAAAGATGAGGCGACATGTACCATTCCATTACAATACTCGACTATGAAGCATTGTTCAATGATGATATGATCGAATCTGATCAAAAAGTATCTCCGACCATGATATAGCCAAACTCAACTATAAAGTATTGTTTGATGATGACATGACAAAATCCGATCGTGAAATATCCCTTAACTATAGTATAACTGAATTCAATCATGAAGTATCATCCGATGATAACGATGTTTTTGAGTTTATCTACTAAGTGTCCTCCAACTATGACACAATAATACCCAATCATAAAGCATTATTTGACGATGACATGACTGAATCTATATATCCTTACCTATGATGCATTGAACCCAACCATAAAGAATCATCCAACGATTACATGATGAAATCCGACAATGAAATACCAATGCACGGATCTATTGAACAATATTA
Organism: Musa balbisiana; assembly: GCA_004837865.1. NCBI lineage: Eukaryota > Viridiplantae > Streptophyta > Magnoliopsida > Zingiberales > Musaceae > Musa > Musa balbisiana. The sequence continues at coordinate 12,207,288 of CM017188.1, read as the reverse complement.
TATCCTATCTTCTTTCATGTAGAATGAGAAATAGATTATTAGGGGATTCTGATGTATATGTAATCCGATATATTGTGTCTTACTCGTTAACCCGACACATAAGCCAAATGACCGTCCTACATTTATGTTGATCTGCCAGCATGGAGGCTCACTCAGCTTTGCTGCCGGATAGCTTTCGTTTCTTTTCTCTCTTCTTCTCCGCTAAAGGCTTCCCGAGGGCTGTTTGGTTTGGGATAGAAGGAAGGACTGCTGCCTTTGGTGATCGGTTGGAACTTCGACAGCTGCTAAACTCCTCTCTCATTCTTATCTTCTCCATCTCTGCTAAAAAGGTGCTGCCTAGGGCTGGTTAGCTTCTGGCTTTCTTTGGAATCTAGGTTCCTCCGTGGGTTTTCAAGGCTATGATCTCCTTCCTCTTATAGTTGTGCGATGGAGGAAGTCAGTCCTGAGGAGATCGGGACTTCTTGGGATCGGGCGAAGGGATAATTCCTAAGAGTCCTGCGTGCACTCTATGATGCAGGAAGACTGGAAGAATCAGAGCATACTGCTATTTACGTGAGAGTCAAAGTCATCATATCCTTTATCTTAATATTTTAGACGTAAAAATTATAAGATAAAAATATGAAACTTCATTATAAGATAAATGAATCGGTATATTACCATCCCATTAATATATTAGATTTTCAAATTATATTGTAAGTTATGATTCTTCAACATTTGAATTGTTAAATAAGTTGAGGTTTGCGAAACTAAACCTCGAATCTCATCTTCGTCACTTATCGTTTACAAAAATAAAATTAAAAAGAAAAATAAATTAGAAAAGGAAAGATTAGTAATGAGGAAGATGATGAGATTGTTTGGTTTATCGAAAATGAGCGGATGATCATATTTCTAAAGAGGTTTAGAGATGTCATTCTTTAGGATGCATAAAAATGATCATAAAGAAAAAGAAACAAACAAAATGATCATGGCATTGAATCAATCATTAGATGAAAAGAAAATTTGATTAAAACTGATTATTAAATATTTAATTCAGTCAATAAGTATCCTGTAAGAGTCAATAAGTATTTAATTCAGTCTCTAACCATTACCAGGCATTGGCGACCTCCAGTTTCTTAGAAACAAGAAAGAGAACCGTAGAAGAACAAGACCTACTGAAATCTGCCTTTGTGATTGACAGATTCAGTTGCTTAAGACCATAACCGTGAGTACATTGTTGTTCTGTGTAGCTGAATCCACTGTCAAGCTGGTCACCGATGATGAGTTGCTTGAAGGGTGGGTTACTGTTATCTTGTACTCGCCATGGAAGAGCTCGGCCCTGTGCAGACCATCAGCATCAGTTGTTGCAGCCAGGTTATCAGATTTCCACTCAAAAATCAGCTTGTCAACCACATCCCCGGTCGGCAGGTTCTTGAAGTTGTTGTCTGTCAAGCACATTCTCCAGCATCCCTGTGGATGCCATGCTCCCCACATCACAATCCCCTGCACGGCTGGATGCGAGTATGCCTCCCTCAGTACGTCCTCCAAATACTTCGACTGCATGTTCACTTCAGATGTCAGATCATGGACTCAAGGAGAAGATGTCAATGGCAGAACAGTTACTGTACCTCGTTTGAGTTAGCAACGTCCAGTTCTGTGAGCCAGATGGGAACATTAGCTCCGGCAAGCTTATCGAGAGCAGATCTCATGTAAGATATGTCCGGGATGGTGAAGTGGCTCTCAAGCCCGATCGCCATCCGCGTAAGGTTTCCAAAGGACCGGATCTGCTGCAGCTTCTGGAGGTACTTTTCCGGAGTTGCTTTCACGTCTACGGACGCCTCCAATGTGTTGAAGTCGTTGAGGAACATGAGCGCGTTGGGGTCGAGCTGGTGCGCCTGCTGGTAGAAGATGGACGACGCGTTCTCGCCGAGCTTGTCCTCATAGTAGGTGTTGTGGATGTTCTCGTTGACGACGTCCCAAGCGATGACCTGACCTCGGTATCTCGGTATCACGGAGTTGAACCTCCTGTTCACTGCTTCCCGAAGTTGCTGCGTGGGGAGCGACTGCACCCAGCTCTGCACGGCTTCAGGGACGTCCATGACCAAGTTGTGGCCTCTGACGTCGATGCCGTGCTGCTTCGCGAACGCGAGCATGGCGTCCGCGTCGGCGTACGTCTCCTTGCCCTGCTCCGGCTCGTTCGAGGGCCACTTCATCTCGTTCTCGAAAGTGGTGACGGTGAAGCGGGAGGTGAACCAGCTCTGGTATGCCGAGTTATCGAGGATGGTGCTGGCGATGGCGCAACCAAAGGGGAAGCCGGACCTCTTCTGCTGAATCGAGACTGATGCACCGGGCAGGGCGTGGCCATTGGCATCCACGGCTCGGATTGCAACAGTCTTCTTGCGGACCTGCGCGCAGTTAACTTCTTGTTTCATTGTAGCTTTCAGTCGAACAGCTTCAATGTGCACATCGGAAGCTCGATCTGAGCTCTTACCTTGTTGATGCTCTCCGCTTGGTGAGCTCGCCATTGATCCTCCGTGAACGGTTGCAGCGACACACTGTCCACCCATATCTCCACGCTTGTGTCCTTGCTCTGCAGTCACCAGACATTGAGATGGAAGAAATTAAACCGTGTGCAGTGAGCTGAAGATTGACGTCGAACTCACCTCGAAGTGGAACTCAGCTGGGCCAGAGGAATTGGCAGTCAGGCCACCTTTGAGCATCGACCAACACCCCGTCCGGGCTTCAACCGCTCCGACGGGGACCAAGCCATCCTTAGCCGTCTCGAAGATGGCCGTGACGGCGGTGTTTCCTTGGTCGACCTGCAACCAGGCTGAAACAAGACGAGGAACGTCATCGCCGAGTAGTAACGTAAGCGGTGCTTGCAGGCATCGACATGACAATACCTGAGAAGGTGTAGAGCATCCCCCGCTCCAGATAGACCTTCTGAGACATGCTTTGATGCGACAAGTTTCTCCGGTCCGTAGCCAAGAACCTGTTACCTGTGTCGGATGTCCTCTCTACTATCTGGCCAAAGCCGAACACCGACCATCCTTTGAGGCCATCGTTGAATTCTGGATTGCGGACGATACCACCACCATATTGAGCTCTCTGGGGCTCCGCTAAGCACTGTAGGAAGAACAAGAGACGTCAGGATTCCCGAGGGTAAGGATGTCATCCCATCGGGTGCTTTTGGAACACATTTAAAATGCACATTAATGATTCAATACACGTGTGGTAAATCAATGTCGTGTTCATATACAGAAGATTAAGTGATACGACTAAATTAGCATTAAATGATAGAGAAAAATAAGACATTAAGTGATCTATAGAGAAAAAGTTGTACCATTCTCATTAATTACAAGAGACCTGTGTGTTAAACCTTTTTTTTTTTACTTTCTTCATGAGATCATTAATCCAATGGTTGTCATTTCATACAATTGCACTCTAATGCATAACAAGACATTTAGAAAAATAATATATTAAGCCAATTATGCAAAAATTTCACATGTATTCACTAATTATATATCCCTTCAAAAACTGAAGCTTTTTTACATTTATACCATTGTTAGTTTCCTATCATTAACTGCCCTAACTTAATTATTCACTAAGACTAATTTATATTAATATCCTTAATATATTAAGAATATTTTAGGTGATTTATATATTTCTTTGACCCACACAAAATTATCTTTATACATAAATATAACCCAAAAAAATTAATAATATTATCCAGAGTGAAGAACTATGTAAATTAAAAAACATATAATAGAATAATATATTAATTAAGAGAATCAAACATTCTTGCCTCTATGCTCGCAGTATAATCATAGGATATTGAAGTCACCAAATCCCCTGAAACCACATCAAAGAACAAGTCATTAGCAATTTAACCGGCTACAGAAGAAAGAAAAGAAAAGAATACACCTTAGCAGAAGAACACTAAACTTCCCTCAGGAATATCCTCTTTTCAGGCTAAATCATGCTTAATATATTTTTTGCCATCTTAATCAATTGATGTATGAATAATACATCAATGTAACGTATTACATCGATCAAAGTTCACGAGATACCTGTGAATATTGCGGCACATGAAAACAGAAGGAAGAATTTGAGCAAGGAAGCCTTCATACTTCTTTACACCTGTGACACCGGCTATTTACTCGAGGAGGAGGAGATGGTCGTAGTAAAGGATAAGGACATAAGATGCAATATCAAAGAGAAACACAAGATTCTACATTATATAATGCATCAGGGGTGTGTGTAAGTTTGATCCTTAATTTCCATAGCCAAGTTTGGAAGTAAAGAATTTCCCATAATATGTAAAAAAAAATTACTTTCCATTGGAATATGAAAATGATATTATTATTATTATTATTATTTAGTTTAGAATATTTAAAGATATAGGATGATATTTTGTGCATGTGTTATATTCCATTAGAAGATAAAATAGAATGTTATTATTATCATTATTATTAGGAGGGGGGGGGAGAAGAGAGGGGGGCGAGGGAAAGGGTCGTATCTAATATACAGAACTCTTAATGCGAAATCTAGAGAGAATCAATGTATACAATCTATCACCATTATTATCATTATATTATATATATTATTATTATTATTATTATCATCATCATTATCATTATAATATTTTCTATTTTGGCAATATATGTGGATGCAGCTCACAATGGAGTGTTCACCCTATAGTATTCAGTAATTTTATTCCAAAATTTTATTTTGAATAATAATTATGAGAATTTTGTTATAAAGCATTATACATATATATATATATATATTATTTATATGTATATTTATATTTCTAGGTTCAAGAATAACTTATTTATCATTTTAGATTTTGATATAGCATATATCCCTTCAGAAATTGAAATCCTTTCTATCATTAATATCCATCAGAAGCAAAAAAATCTATTAATTACTATTGGCAAAGTTGGTTAATTTAAATTAAATAAGTATATAGACATATAAAAAGTAGCTAATATTTTAAACATCGTAATGTTTTTGAAGTAATATATATATATATATATATATATATATATATATATATATATATATATATATATATATATATATATATATATATATATATATATATATATATATATATATATATATATATATATATATATAAATTAGAGTTTCAATTAAAAAATAGTTAACAATGCATAAATAAACCTCAAATTTAGCAAAATAAAATAAAATTATTGATTATATATGAAAAATAAAATGTACCCATTGGTACATCAATAAAGTTTAAAATGACAGTTGAATAACAGCTTTGATGTGCTACAGATGATTAATACATCTCCCTTAAAATTATTTGGTAGGTTATTAATGTTTTTTACCTGCCATTTATGTCTCCTTATAAACTATTATTTGAATTATCATCTCACAATTCCGTCTGTTCATTAGATTTCAGCACCACAACTTTCAAACATTCACAGGAGAAATAGAAAAGTTTCCTCTGATCTGCTTGCTTGATGAACACAACTGCTTTTGATCTTTTCAAAGTCGAATAAAATTCTTAATTGGTCCATACCTTAAGGACAAATATAATATCATATCTCGTTTACTAGCTTATAATTTTAGGTACTTATAATAAACACAATCTCCAGTTGGGTTTGGGTGAGCGAACACCTAATGGATGGTAAGATTTTTGAACCTTGTTTGTGTAGTATTGGCTTAGAATAAAAGGGGTCATCTAATGGATGCGCCAAGATGCAATTCCACCAAGATTTAAAAGGTTAAAATTATTAGTTTTATTAGCTAAGATGAATATAAGCTATTCAGATATAATTATTATTATCATGACACTCGACCAAGATGTTCCTATGTTGGTAATTAGTATGTGGTGGAGATTAATCACCATATAATATTCAAAATTTTCTTGTAGAATTCTTTTCTTGAGCAATGACTGCATGAGAATTTTGTTATCAGGGATATTTTCTTCGATGAAAATTGAGTTTCACCATCAAACCCTTGATTTGACCTTTTCTTGATTATACTTCGTAAAGGATTGAAGTGGCAATGACAAATAGTAGAGCTAATCTAAACCAATATAGTGTGTCGTTTATGCAAGTTGAAAACCGAAGCAACAACGACCAACGACACACACGGCACTATAATTCATTCTCGACCATGAAGAAATGTTTGATGATCATAAGTTCAAGTTTGACCATGGAGTATTTTGACCATAATGTAATCAAATCGCATCTGATGTATCATTCTAGGATGATATAATCAAACCCGATCAAAAAATTATTGAATCTCAAGTTTTGATAATAAAATAAAATTCTAAGTTTGATGAACTAATGTGTTGTTGAAATAAGTGACATAAGAAGTACTTTAATTATAGAATCGGATCATCGAATTATCACATACTTAATTAAAATTATCTAAATCATGAGGTATATTTACATCAATGTCATAGGCTTAGTTGAAATTGCCTAAGTCACGAGGCACCCTTGCATTATCTATCTACAAAGAGTCAATCTAATTACAACTTTGCTCAGGTCTCGAAGGACTTGTAAAAGATCAAATTGATTAGTTCGAAATCAAGCGATGGATAAATCTTGACGTCTCACTACGAGAGCAGCTTTACAAACAATTCAATAAATACTTAGTATACAAGAGAGAAAAAAGAAGAAGGAGAAAACAAGAACTTTAGAAGGCAAATGAATAATTGTAAGTCCATAAACAACTGCTCACTAGGTGTCGGGTGTATTGGCAAGTTTCTGTAGGCTTAATATATAAACTTATGATTCCAATCAATGCCCAACACTACTCCGAATCTCTATTCATCCAAGTGCCACCCTCATGGTTCTAGGGTGCTGAGATGATTTACATTTTTCTCTATATCACAGCCTATAGGAAAATAAGTCATGATATGCGACAATTGGGCCATTGATATAGTTTTGGCCATTTTAACGAGTAGTCGCTTTATAACCTTGTAAACTATTTCATATTACAGTTTTTAAGTAAAATATAAAAAATAAGATAAAATACATTTCTCAAATATATTTGTAAGCAAACAAAAGTAACGAATAGTTCGTTAACAAAAGTGTTGAGGGTGTGCAACAATCGTCTATGACAAAATGACCAAATGTCAAGTTAGACAATCGAACATTAAGCCAAAAGATTATTATGCAAAAATTTAGATATTGAGCTAGAGAATTGATCAATGTATTGAATATCGAACTTCGTGTTAGAAGAATTAGATATCACATTGGAAGATCACATGTTATAATGAAGTTGATATGTCATAGGATTATACGTTATATTAGAAGATAAGACAATATGTTAGAGGTTCAAATGAAATTTTAAAAGATCGAATGATATATCCAAAGAGTGAACATCTTGTTAGAAGATTTAAAAATATGCTAGATGAGTGGTTGACGAGTCAAAGTCCTGGTTGAGATTATTTTCAATTAATTTGAATTAGCATGGAGCTAAAATAGAGCCCAAGTTTGCAATAGTCATTAGGCTTAAAAGTTGGTTTAAAATTAGACCTTGGGGATGGTGGTACCATCAAAACCAAGCGATGGTATCGTCTAATTATCTTAGAAGCATAATTTGTATTTTATAAATTATTTCAGTACCATTTATTATAGTGGTAGTACAATCGAAGTCTAGCATTATAGCTTTGTTTCAAAAATATATATAACGATAGTATTACTTATACTCCCAAATCTTACTCTATTTTTTAAGTCTATGGGGGCTATAATTACCTCACGAGTGCTTGACATACGAAGAATTGTTTAATTTATAAAGTATTATAGTTCTTATTGTTTGAGTCACTTCTTTCTTTTTAATTTCATAATGATATTTATTTATAAGAGGTAAGAGATGTTTTATAAAAGATTGAGTACTAATGTTCTCTCTTATACTTAAAATGGAAAAATTATAACAAAAATAATTTATCTTCACTTACTGAGAGGAAAATGGTTAATAGAAATTAATGAGATCGAGAACAAAAAAATCTTGGGTGAATGTATGTGAGGAAGATTAAATCATTATAAATTGATTTGTTATTCCTCTTCCTATTCGTGACCTGACCTTGTTTCGTGATTGTGTACTTATTATTACTCACTTTGGTGTCATTAAGATATTTCCTACATTATCGACCATCCAAAAGAAATAATTAATATAATCATAAGATTAAATCAATCATTAGATAAAAAAAATTAATTAGAATTGATTATTAAATATTTAATTCAGTCAACAAGTGTCCTGCAAGAGTAAAAGGAGGAAACCTTTTTGGTTTTTCCCTCCTAATCTCTAACCTTTACCAAGCACTTGCGACCTCAAGTTTCTAAGAAATAAGAGAAATAAGAGAACTATAGAAGAACAGGACCTACTGAAATCTGCCCTTTTGATTGCCAGATTCACTTGCTTAGACCATAACCGTGAGTACATTGTTGTTCTGTGTCGCTGAATCCACTGTCAAGCTCCGCACCGATGATGAGTTGCTTGAAGGGTGGTTTATTGTTACCTTGTAATCGCCATGGAAGAGCTCGGCCCTGAGCAGACCATCAGCATCAGTTGTTGCAGACACATTATGAGTTCTCCACTCAGAAATCAGCTTGTCAACCACATCCCCAGTGGGCAGGTTCTTGAAGTTGACGTCCGTCAAGCACATTCTGCTGAAGCATCCCTTTGGATTCCATACCCCAAATATCACAATTCCCTGCACAGCTGGATGCGAGTATGCCTCTCTCAGTATGTCCTCCAAATGCTTCGACTGCACGTTCACTTCGGATGTCAAAGATCATGGACTCAGGGAGAAGATGTCAATGGCAGAACAGTTACTGTACCTCGTTTGAGTGAGCAACGTCCACTTCTGTAAGCCAGATGGGAACATTAGCTCCTGCAAGCTTATCGAGAGCAGATCTCATGTAAGATATGTCGGGGGTGGTGAAGTGGCCCTCAAGCCCGATAGCCATGCGCGGAAAATTTCCAAAGAACTGGATCTGCTGCAGCTTCTGGAGGTACTTTTCTGGACTTACTTTCTCGTCTTCGGGAGCCTCCAGTGTGTTGAAGTCGTTGAGGAACATGAGCGCGTTAGGGTCGAGCTGGTGGGCCTGCTGGTAGAAGATGGACGACGCGTTCTCGCCCAGCCTGCTCTCGAAGTAGGAGAAGTGGACGTTCTCGTTGACGACGTCCCAAGCGATGACCTGACCTCGGTATCTCGTCATCACGGAGTTGAACCTCCTGTTCACTGCTTCCCGGAGTTTCTGTGTGGGGAGCGACTGCACCCAGTTCTGCACATATTGACGGTCGTCCCAGACCACGTTATGGCCTCTGACGGCGATGCCGTGCTGCTTAGCGAACGCGATCATGGCGTCCGCCTCGGCGTACGTCTCCTTGCCCTCCACCTTCTCGTTGGAGTACCACTTCATCTCGTTCGTGAAAGTGGTGACGGTGAAGCGAGCGGTGAACCAGCTCTGGTATGCCGAGCTCTGGAGGATGGTACTCTTCAGTGCGCAACCCAAGGGGAAGCCGGACCTCGTCTGCTGAATCGAGACCGATGCACCGGGCAGGGCGTGGCCATTGGCATCCACGGCTTGGATTGCAACAGTCTTCTTGCGGACCTGCAGGCAGTTGACTTCTTGTTTCTTTGTGGCTTTCACTCGAACAGCGTCGATGTGCACACCGGAAACTCGGTCCGATCTCTTACCTTGTTGATGCTCTCCGCTTGGTGAGCTCGCCATTGATCCTCCGTGAATGGTTGCAGCGACACACTGTCCACCCATATCTCCACGCTTGTGTCCTTGCTCTGCAGCCACCAGACATTTAGATGGAAGAAATTAATCCGTGTGAAGCGAGCTGAAGAGTGCCGTCGAAAGTCACCTCGAAGTAGAACTCAGCTGGGCCAGAGGATTTGGCAGTCAGGCCACCTTTGAGCATCGACCAACACCCCGACCGGGCTTCAACCGCTCCGACGTGGACGAAGCCATCCTTAGCCGTCTTGAAGATGGCCGTGACGGTGGTGTTTCCTTGGTCGACCTGCAACCAGGCTGAAACAAGACGAGGAACGTCATCGCCAAGCAGTAACGTAAGCGGTGCTTGCAGGCATCGACATGGCAATACCTGAGAAGGAGTAGAGCATCCCCCGCTGCAGATAGACCTTCTGAGACATGCTTTGATGTGACAAGCTTCTCCGGTCAGTAGCCAAGAACCTGTTACCTGTGTCGGATGTCCTCTCGGCTATCTGGCCATAGCCGAATACCGACCATCCTTTGAGGCCATCGTTGAATTCTGGATTGCGGACGATACCACCACCATATCGAGGTCTCGGTGGCTCTGCTAAGCACTGTAGGAGGAACAAGGGACGTCAGGATTCCCATGGTTGTGGGTGTCATCATCATCAGGCACCTAAAGCTATGTCTTGTTCATAAACAGAACGGTTAAGTGATAAGAATAAATTTGCGTTAAATGACAGAGAAAACAATAAAACGTTGAGTAATGAGTGTTAATATTCTCATTAATTACAAGGGACCTAAGTATTAATTTTTTTTACATTCTTATAATTTTAGAACTATACGATATACTATCAAATTTCTTAGGAGCTAAACTAATTGAGACTTGTAAAATATATGGAGTGGTGTTTACAACCCTCAATCTTTGATAAATAAATTTAATACATTATTATTAGATTAATATTTAAGATGTATTAAAATTTTAATTTATAATAATATCCTTAATAACTAATACTAAATTTATTAATAATAATTTAAATGATTTACATATTTATGTATTTCTTTAACCTACACAAAATAATCTTAATCAAGGTTAGAAGTGGTCAACCTAGATTTGAAAGGATGGCAACCATAGTGACATATGTGAAGGATCTTGAATTTGAAGGAACATATATATTAGACATTATAATGATAAATAAATTATAGCTTTGCAAGTATATATATTTAGAAGCCTTAAAAAATTTGAATAATATTAGTCATAGTGAAGAACTATATAAATTATAAAACATATATATGAAAAAAATAATATATTAATTTCATCAGAATAAAACAACATTCTTGCCTCTATGCTCGCAGAATAATCATAGGATGTTGAAGTCCCCAAATTTCCTAAAGCCACATCAAAGAACAAGCCATTAGTAATTTATCCTTGTCTGAGGAATATGCTCCTTTTTGGCTAAATCATACTTGATATATCTTTCGCATCTTAATCAATTGATGTGCAAAGAATTGCTCATCTTATTGCATCAATGTGACATATTACATCAATCAAAGTTCATGAGATACCTGTAAATATTGCAGCAGATGAAAACAAAAGGAAGAATTTGAGCAAGGAAACCTTCATCCTTCTTCACACCTATCAAAATGACTATTTAGTTGAGGAGGAGGAGGAGAAGATGGTGGTGGTGGTGGAGGAGGAGACAAGTGTAGGAATTAAAAGAATAAAATAAAAAGGAACACAAGATCCTACATTATATAGTACCTAAGGGGTACGTAAGTTTGATCCTTATTTTTCATTGTCTAAGTTTAGTAATAGTTTATTTCCCATTATATGGAAAAAGAAAAGTTACTAGAACGATTGTTGTTATTGTTGTTACTATTATTATTATTATTATTATTATTATTATTATTATTATTATTATTATTATTATTATTATTATTATCATCATCGTCATCATCATTATTAATTTATTATTTTCTATTGGATACAACTCCCAATAGAGAATAATCACCATATAGTATTCATTAATTTTATGTAGAATTTTGTTTTGAATGACAGTGCTATGGAAATTTTGTTATAAAGGATTATATATTTATATATGTTTAGGAATAACTAATTTATCTTTATAAATTTTGATAGAGCATATATATCATTTCAAAATTTGAAAGCCTTTTTTACATTATTGTCATTAACGTCCATCAAAAAACAAAAACAAAAACAAAAGAAAACATCCATTAAAAGACCTAATAACTATTTGCAATTGATAAACTGTCATAGTATTTTAAATATTGTAATGGGTTTTAAATTAACAAGTAGTTAACACTGCATAAACAACCTCAAATTAGATCGAAAATTATGAAAATTATTGCCTTTATAAGAATATATATGTATATATGTTATAATTTGCCCGTTAGGATATCAATAAAGTTTAAAATGGCAGCTGAATAATATACGAACACAACTTTCAAACATTCACAACTTAATTCCAAAAGTTTCAACCAAATCTTGATTTTGATAAACATCTGATCTTCTTTTTAATGAACACTATTAGAAAGTTTCAACCAAACATTCGTAGTCGTCGTCGTCCTAGCCATAGCAACAACAACAACAGCATCTATATGTTTAGGAATAACTAATTATCTTATAAATTTTGATAGAGCATATATATCATTTCAAAATTTGAAAGCCTTTTTTTTACATTATTGTCATTAACGTCCATCAAAAAACAAAAACAAAAACAAAAGAAAACATCCATTAAAAGACCTAATAACTATTTGCAATGTTGGATAAACTGTCATAGTATTTTAAATATTGTAATGGGTTTTAACTTAACAGTAGTTAAAGTAGTTAACACTGCATAAACAAACCTCAAATTTAGATCGAAAATTATGAAAATTATTGCCTTTATAAGAATATATATGTATATATGTTATAATTTGCCCGTTAGGATATCAATAAAGTTTAAAATGGCAGCTGAATAATATACGAACACAACTTTCAAACATTCACAACTTAATTCCAAAAGTTTCAACCAAATCTTGATTTTGATAAACATCTGATCTTCTTTTTTAATGAACACTATTAGAAAGTTTCAACCAAACATTCGTAGTCGTCGTCGTCCTAGCCATAGCAACAACAACAACAGCAACGATCTGCTCTTGCCCTACTCACGAAACCTCTCGCTCGTAAACTATTTGATTTGCATCGATCCAAGATTAATGTCCTTGATAGGAGCATCATCTTACGGGGGCATGATAGCATATAAGATTTCCTCATATATTAGGGAATTTCCCTCAACATAGTATAAAGATATCCTCATATAGTTGAAAAAAATCTTATTTGTTATCATGCCCCTGCAAGATGGTACTCCTATCAAGGACACCAATCTTGGATCAATACAAAGCAAATAATTTACGAGCGAGAGGCTTCGTGAGTAGGGCAAGAGCAGATCGCTACTATTGTTGCTATTGCTACGGCTGCGACTACGATGACGACGGCTACGATAGAGGAGAAAATTGCAGTAGAGGAAAAAGCTACGATAAAGGAGAAAGCTACAGTAGAGGACTGCTACAGCAAAGGAGGTAGTCGTAACAGAGGAGAAAGCTGCAATAGAGGAGCAGCAAAGGAAAAAGCTGTAGCAGCTACATCAATGTTGCAATAGAGGAAGAAGCCGCAACAGAGGAGGAAGCTGCAACGATGTTGCAATGATGCTACAACAGAGGAGGTAGCTACAGCAGAACAATAGAGGAGTAGCAGAAGAGGAAAAAGAGTTATGGCAGTAGCTGGGGTAGCAGCGAATGCGTCACCCGTTGTACAATGGATGACCATACAACAGACGGAGAAGGGAGTTCGACAGGGAGAGTTCGACAAAAAAGAGTTTCCCCTCCTATTTATACAAGTTAGGAGGGAAGATTTTTGATTAGAGGATTTCTCTCAACAGAGTAGAGAGATATCCTCATATAGTTGAAGAAATCTTATCTGAGATCATATCTCATTCACTAGCTTAAAACTTTAGGTACGATAAACACAATCTCTAGTTGTTTATGAGTCGAGGATTTAGATGAACATATCATCCATCGGTAACATTTTCAAGACTTTTTTCGTGTACCTGCCAATATGCAATTATTGGTTTTATTAGGTTAAGATGAATATAAGCTAATCAAATGTAATTATTATTATTATTATTATGACAGACGATCATGATGTTGCTATTTTGGCAATCAATATGTGATGGAGATTAATCACCATTTCTAGATTAATAACTGAATGGGAATTTTGTTATCAATGAGTTTTTTCTTTGATGAAAATTGAATTTTAGCATCAAACCCTTCATTTTCTTGATTAACAATGGCCACAAATTGGCCATTCAAGATTGATGGTCGAGATTACAATCTTATCGGATCTTGATAGTTTGATTGATTGTTTTCGTGGCTCTTCGATTAGTCGATGAAAAACCAACTGTAAGATAATGAACAAGAATCGTGAGAAACTAAATCAAATAATATTATACATCATAATCAAAGCAACTCATGGTGGTTACGCTTCTAAAACAACTATAATGATGGTGATAGTTTATACGAGTGAATTTGAACTATTATAAAGTGTGCATTACTCAAGCTAAAAATTAAAATAACAATAACCAATCACACATATATCTCAAATAAAGATGAGACGACATGTACCACTCTACTATAATGCTCGACCATAATATGATCGAATCAGACTAGGAGATTCGAATATAGCCATGAAGTGTCATCTAAGTATGATATAGCTAAACCCAACCATCAAGCATTGTTCGACGATGACACAACTGAATTCATCCATAAAATGTCTCGTAATTATAATGCATCCGAACCCGATCATGAGCGATCATCCAACGATAACGTGATGGGAAGTGTTCTCTAATGACTGGAGACCAATGCACCAAGATGTGCAACAAATAACGTGCTCACATAGGTCTATTGAACAATATCGTGTCTTATATTCCTCAGCGTATCGAAATATAACAGGAAATAGATGATAAGAACAGAAAATAAATGATAAGAGAATTCTGACATATATGCAATCCGATATATCATGTCTTATTGCATACCTCGGTAGCTCAACACATTAACATGTCGGATCGAAATAGGATATAAATCCCTAACATGTCAGATAATCAAAAATATAAATTAACACATGTCATGTAAAATCATTATTATTGGCATTCAGTATATGATTTTTTTTTTCAATAGAGTAAGACCATATGGGATCTGATAAAGAAATGAGTAAAATATATGATATTTAAGTCTTGCCATAGAGGTCTCAATCCTGAAACCACTTAGGCTCATTAAGAATCTAAACATCACTAAATTAATGATATAAAATTAACCAACAAAAACAATTAAAATGACTAATCAATTAACCACTGATCTCATATCCAACATTTATGTCATGTTTCTGAAAAAGCAAACACAAGGAAGAAATCAATTATCTTCACTATTATCAAATTAACCTGACTAGAAAAACAAAACCTTCCTTTAGGATCTCAAAGTGTTGTATGTACAGCTAATATGCATCAACAGAGTATCCAATATTCCAAAAAGTGTGATAAGTACCTGTGCATGCCACTAACTTTTCTCCATGGGTCAGGAGAAGTGATGGAGCTGTCTGAGATTGTAGAAGAAATTACATGAAACTTAGACGACAGACTGACAAAGATCAACCTTAAATACACTCACATGACTCTTGTTTGCTATCAGTCTCTGAAAATTCAGCATCAGAACCAGAAAAATCAAGCATGCTTTGCATGAAACTATGAAAAATATATTAAGAAAAGAAGATTTAGTTCTCTTAAGAAGTGATGGAGCTATCTGAGATTGTAGAAGAAATTACATGAAACTTAGACGACAGACTGACAAAGATCAACCTTAAATACACTCACATGACTCTTGTTTACTATCAGTCTATGAAAATTCAGCATCAGAACCAGAAAAATCAAGCATGCTTTGCATGAAACTAAGAAAAGAAGATTTAGTTCTCTTAAGAAGTGGGTCTGGGTTTGGTCATATACTGGTACATCATGCTTAGTTTCTTCATTTTTGTTTCTTGTAATGCTTTCTGTGCTTGTTGAGATTGAAAAAGACTATATTGTATCAGTATCACATAAGTATTCTACTTGAGGTTAGGTAGCAAAGTGATAATTGAGGAAGCCATGGAATGTTGAACTTGAAGATTAACTCAGAAGCTGGTAGGCTTCAATAATTCATGATAAGACAGAGGAGAAAGATAACATTAGAGACAGTAAAATTTATGTTCTTTTTATCCATCATTGTCAATCCTTCTCTCAATCTCCCTTGCGACAAACTCATCCTCAAACCCTTTTTATATGCAATTAGAATTAAACTGAAAAGATTCAGTTTATCTTCCAACAAATTATACAGTTTATGTTAGGGAGAGAGAAAAAACTCAAAATACCTACAAAGGACTATTCTTTTTACTTGGATCACTAATTTGTTAATTTTAGTTTAAGTATAATTAGACCTTCTAAATATTTACCAACCCTAATAAATTCTGTGTTAATGTATAAAAATCGTATACGGTGTGACAAGAAATATGGATGTGTTTGAATCTCTGTTCTCTTGCCTTCTCCTGACATGCAGTTTGCGTGCGTCACTCGATCAGTGCTAACACTCTGTCCACAGATCATGCAATCGAAATGATTCTAAATTAGACTGAAAGGCCTCACAAAATTTTGTTTTCGAGAGATCAGAAAGAGATGCGTTGATGGTGATAATATTTGAATCTAAGTAAATGAAAGAGTTGATCACAAGCCACAACCAAAGCTGAAGTAAAGAGACATTGATGCGTGCCATTTCTTTAATCAGATAGTGTTTAATCAAACTCTCCTTCATCGCCGAAATAGAGGTAGGAAATGATCGACTTGTCCACTGCAAACAAAACATGACTTCTCCATACTCAAACATATTGGCCAGCGGTATGCTATAGAGACGGGAGAGATGCAGAGTTGTTGGTGAACTCAGTTGAAATGTCGTGCTTTCACTCAAATCAAAACCTGTGCTGGCTAAGAAGTTTGGGATATTAGGTACTATTGGTAATCTCCTTTTGCATGCAAGTTTGAGATTGACACTTGTGACCGGAGAAGGTGACAAATAAACGCATGCTAAATTAAGTGATTCTATTTAATTAGGTAAGTATTATTATAGATTTAATTAAATTATAGTTATAATTATTGTCAAGGAAGCTCACTTATAATATAATTTTGATGGAGATGATCTTGACGAAATGAATTTTCTTACTTTTTTTTTTATTTTAGACCTTTACTTTCACCTATAAATATATAAGTCATCATAAAGACTATATATGATACGATATATATTTTCAATCTTCCTAAGTCCATATTCCATCGTTTATAATAGTTCTATCAATGATAGAAAGAGAAAAAATGAGTTTAATTCTTCTTACAGATAGGCATTTCTATAGTTTTTGGATCTGACAATGATGCATTTGTTAATCAGATAAAAGCTTTTTGAATAATATAGAAAGGTATATGGTATTAACCTTGAGTATCGTTATTTGATTTCGACTCTGGTATTAAAGTTTTTTTCTATAACAATAGCATAATTATAATTTTATATTATAATTGGTATCAAGACCTATTAATTTAAAATCAAATACTTTAGATTATAAAAATATATCAAATATATTTTATATTTAGATATATTTTTTAATACTTTTTATTTGCCAAAACGTGTTATCCTATTATAAACGATTTATTTTTGTTATCGATCTATTTTTCTATCTTATTCGTTTTATCGTCTGGAATTGTATTGGAAAGTGTGCTATCCATATTTGATGATATCAACACTGTTGTGGGCAGCAACCTTCGTTAGTCATTAATCCAATCATGAACAACAACTACACATATGGCAATGTTATTGCATGCAACAATGGCTGCTTGTGTGCAGTAGCCAAGGCGATGTTGCAATGGCCTACCTTGGTCATCGGCACTTTAAACGTAGCAATGCTGCTGTGTATGATAACACCACAAGGCAGCAGCACCACTGCCTTTGATCGATGGTTGCACAGCAAATGCATCGTAGTTCACAAAGCCTGTGGCGATGTTGCTGGCCGCGGCCGGCATCGACGGGATATCGAAGGCTGCGGTTCCCAATAGCTGTGCGATGACCATAACGATCGTCAGTCGATTACGAACATTGTGCACAGTGAGAACAACTGCGCATGAGTGCAGTGGAACATCATGACGATCATAGGGGTAGTGTAGTCGATCGACCGTGGAGGTAGTTCGACTCAGTTGTGCAATCCGGTGACCGTAGGGGTCATCGATTAACCGTGTGAGAACGGTCATGCATCACGACGACCGGTGGTGGCGCATCGGTAGAGAACGACTGCACACCATGATGGTTGTCGGTAGTGCACAAGGGGTAGACGGTCGCGCACCACGGCGATCGTAAACCCTATGCAGGGTAAGGTGGCTACGCTTCACGATGACAGTGGCGGTGGTTGTGGGCGGTGGCTTGTGCGACAGAGATGCATGTGCCACCGACAAGGACTCGCAGCAATTGCGTGTGGGAAACATTGGTGCGGCCCCACGCAGGTTGGCACGGCAGCTGCAACAAAAAAGTTTTAGGGTTTCAGTTTCACTTACTAAAAGGACATTTTTATCCTTCAAAATCAAATAATTTCAATCTGTTGCCTTTAGTTTATTTTTACCAATTTTACCATTGAAAATCAATTATTTTTTATTTATGCCCTTAGCCAAAATTTTGTATTTTACTCTTATGAAATTGAGTATTTTTGGATGATATCCTCTAATTATGATTTTGCCCATCTGATTTGGCAATATTATCTCAGTAGCCTAATTCGATAATAATAAAATTATGTCATAAAACCTGATAAATATTTTTATCAAATTAAATAAAAATAAATTATAGATATTTTATTATTATCTATGTGATATAATTTATTATTGTTAAGTTTAACATACCTGTGTTATTTAGAAATTGGATATTTATGTGACTATTAAATATATGAGCATGAAAGTAAATTACGAAATGATATTTATTTTTATATAAAAGACATAATTTATGTTTTATCATATGAGTTTTTATAATGTTGATTATTACTTAATAATTATTATGGTTATTATTTTATTATTATTAAACTAATTTTGCATAATTAGATTAAAGAATATTTGGTGAATATTATTTATAACTTATGTTCCTAAGTTTTATAGTCTGTAATTGCCAAAGTGACATAAGATGCTAAACTTATGAGATATAAATTATAATAAATATTTTATTATTTGTAGGATATTTTAATTATATTTCATATTATTTTATTAGTCTTATAGCCACCAAAATAGTTTAGACTAATAACTTATAAAATTATATTAAAGAATAAATTTTAAATAATAATAAAAATAATATTCATAATGACACATATAAGTAAGAGATTTATATAATCCTAAAAAAAATCTATTTCAAATAATTATATGATATGGTAGGATAATTTTTTGATATCATTATAGTTTAGGATTGTATAATAGCAATATTATTCTATAATTGTATTAGTTCTTTATCAATAATTTTGAGTAAATATTGAATATGTCAATATTTCACCTAAAGGTAAAATATATATGATATTAATAGTTTATCATATTTTAAAATTTTGAATAATTAATATTATTTTATATTTTATAATGATACTTTTTTTTCATGCATATAGTGTTGGAGCATGTGTAGTGAGTGTATTAAGTTTTAACTTAGCTTACTTGTTAAAAAACCTATAGAATTAACTGATAAAAATATTATGAAACAAGTTAATGAAATGAATAGTTAGAAAAGATATAATAAGCTTAGTTTAATATTTATAAAAATAATAATTATAAATAACATCGAGACTTTATTACCATTTGCACCTAATACACAAGAATATTTGAAAGATATTGAAGATAGATTTAAATCTATTAATAACTCATTAGCTAATACGTTAATAAAAGAATTGATTATAGTTTAATATAATGACACAAAAGGGATTTAGGATCATATCATCAATATAACTAATAAAGTTGTGAAACTTAAAGTATTAAGCATGAGTGTGAATGAGTCTTTCCTCGTACAAGTCATTCTTAATTCTATTCCTCCTTAGTTTAGCTCATTCAAGATTCACTATGATATAAATAAGAATAAATAAGACTTGAATAAGCTGACAGGTATGTGTATTTAGAAAAAATTAAGATTAAAATAGAAAAGATCTCATAACACTCCTATTATCGCCTAGAGAGTTGGTAACACTTGATGGATTGATTCTGGTTCTTCAACTTATATTACTAATAATATGTAGAAATTTCTTATAGCTCAAGAATCAAAAGAATACGAAAGATTCATTGTTATAGAGAATTACCTCAAAGTGAAAATGATAGCAATGAGAACTTACTGCTTACGCTTAGAGACGAGTTTTCCAATAGATCTTGTAGACACATACTATGTTCTTACTATTTTTAGAAATTTAGTTTCTCTATCTAAGATTAATAAGTTAGGATATCATCTTTCTCTTAGTAATAGTAAACTTAATATATTTTATAATTTAATAAAAGATTGTATGTGATGATTTATATAAAATTAATTTGAATCTTGAGTTTACAACATTAGTGACTCTATAATCAAATATTGGATTGAAATATAATTTCAATAATAAAAAAAATTTATATTGGATATATATCTAAAAAAAAGATATTAGTGAAAGATAATATGTGAAAGATTTAGACTTCATTTATTTTGAAAATTGCACATATTGCATTAAGTAAAAAAGCATAAAGAAAAATATCGTAAAAAATTTATTAAGATTATTCATACTGATTTCTGTGAATTGTTTCATATTCTATATTTCAATAGAGAAATCTACTTATAGTAGAATTCAAAAGGAGACAACATTAGTAAGAGAGACTCTCGTACTTTTCTATCTTAGACCCTTTACTTTCGTCTTTAAATAAGGAAACTCTTCTAGAGATGGCATAAGATACTAGATATATTCTTAACCATCATAAGTTTTTGTTTCATCACTTATAGTGGTCTTGTGAAAGATAGGATGAGAAAAAAATATGAATATAGTTTTCTTTGTAGATCAGTATTACTATAGCTTTCAGATCCGATGATGATGAATTTATAGACCAGATAAAAGTTTCTAAAATGATATCTAAAGGTATGCAATGCTGATCTTGATATATCATTACTTGATTTCGATTATGATATTAAATTTTATTTTATATAACAGTAATATAATTATGATTTTATGCTACTGTTATATAAATTTACAACTAGTGCTGCAAATATCTTCATTCTCACCATGCTAAGTTACACACTAAATTCAACCACCAATACAACATCATGTGATAGCTTTCCAAAGTCCAAACACATCTTACTTCTGATGAAGTACCTCTCATCTGTGGCTAGGTGAAACTTGCAAGCACAACACTCTTGACAAAAAGGTAGATATGTGGAACATTTTTGTCTATTTGACTTGATTTAAGGCATGTATAACCTGGTCTCAAAATCTCCTAATCTCACCTTTAAAAAAAAAACTACTGATATTAATTGCAAATACATCCAAGAACGATAGCAGTGACTAACAAGTGCATTTAAACTGCTGGTGGCTAGAAGTATCACATGTTTCGTATTTTGGTTATTTGTGATCTTTTAATCCAAGTATTGCCATAAAATACCAGAAAAATATAGGCAATCAAAGGTCAACTGATGTGAAGGTCAAGGTTGCAATTCCAATATTAGTCAGCTATCCAATTCCATTTAGAATCCCAGTTTCCCCAGCGAAAAATATTTAGCAATTATTCCAAGTTAATAACTTTTTTACTAAAAATTAACATAAATAATTCTTATTTTTCAATTTAGACAGGTTTACATGTCGATCTTTTTCATCTCTGAATCACTTGAAACGGCAAAAGAGATGTGAAATTGTGACGTGGAAGCAATGGATTGGCTTTCACCATAATATATATTAATATATATATATATATATATATATATATATGTATATATACATAAATATTAAATTGATTAAAACTGATTATTAAATATTTAATTCAGTCAACAAGTGCCCTGCAAGAGTAAAAGGAGGAAACTTTTAGGGTTTTCCCTCCTAATCTCCAACCGTTGCCAAGCATTGACGACCTAAAGTTCAAGAAATAATGAATTCTATATATATATATATATATGTATATATACATAAATATTAAATTGATTAAAACTGATTATTAAATATTTAATTCAGTCAACAAGTGCCTGCAAGAGTAAAAGGAGGAAACTTTTAGGGTTTTTCCCTCCTAATCTCCAACCGTTGCCAAGCATTGACGACCTAAAGTTCAAGAAATAAATGAATTATAGAAGAACAAGATCTACTGAAATCTCGCTTTGTGATTGCCAGATTCAGTTGCTTAGACGATGACCCTGAGTACACTGTTGTTCTGCGAAGCTGAATCCACTGTCAAGCTCCGCATAGATGATGAGTTGCTTGAAGGGTGGTTTACTGTTATCTTGTACTCGCCATGGTAGAGCTCG
Organism: Musa balbisiana; assembly: GCA_004837865.1. NCBI lineage: Eukaryota > Viridiplantae > Streptophyta > Magnoliopsida > Zingiberales > Musaceae > Musa > Musa balbisiana. The sequence goes on along the minus strand of CM017188.1, from coordinate 12,185,008 downwards.
GCCCTGTGCAGACCATCAGCATCAGTTGTTGCAGCCAGGTTATCAGATTTCCACTCAAAAATCAGCTTGTCAACTACATCCCCGGTCGGCAGGTTCTTGAAGTTGTTGTCTGTCAAGCACATTCTCCAGCATCCCTGTGGATGCCATGCTCCCCACAGTACAATCCCCTGCACGGCTGGGTGCGAATATGCTTCCCTCAGTATGTCCTCCAAATCCTTCGACTGCATGTTCACTTCAGATGTCAGATCATGGACTCAAGGAGAAGATGTCAAAGGCAGAACAGTTACTGTACCTGGTTTGTGTGACCAACGTCCACTTCTGTGAGCCAGATGGGAACATTAGCTCCTGCGAGCTTATCGAGAGCAGATCTCATGTAAGATATGTCGGGGGTGCCGAAGTGGCCCTCAAGCCCGATCGCCATCCGCGAAAGATTTCCAAAGGATTGGATCTGCCACAGCTTCTGGAGGAACTTTTCCGGAGTTACGTTCCCGTCTACGGGCGCCTCCAGTGTGTTGTAGTCGTTGAGGAACATGAGCGCGTTGGGGTCGAGCTGGTGTGCCTGCTGGTAGAAGACGGACGACGCGTTCTGGCCGAGCTGGCTTTCGAAGTAGGAGAAGTGGACGTTCTCGTTGACGACGTCCCAAGCGATGACCTTACCTCGGTATCTCGGCATCACGGAGTTGAACCTCCGGTTCACTGCTTCCCCAATTTGCTGTGTGGGGAGCGACTTTACCCAGCTCTGCACGTCTTGAGGGTCGTTCCAGACCACGTTGTGGCCTCTGACGGCGATGCCGTGCTGCTTCGCGAACGCGACCATGGCGTCCGCGTCGGAGTACGTCTCCTTGCCCTGCTCCCGCTCGTTCGCGTACCACTTCATCTCGTTCTCGAAGGTGGTGACGGTGAAGCGGGAGGTGAACCAGCTCTGGTATGCCGAGTTGTCGAGGATGCTGTTGGCGATGGCACAACCAAAGGGGAAGCCGGGCCTCTTCTGCTGAATCGAGACTGCTGCACCGGGCAGGGCGTGGCCATTGGCATCCACGGCTTGGATTGCAACAGTCTTCTTGCGGACCTGCATGCAGTTGACGTCTTGTTTCATTGTGGCTTTCACTCGAACAGCTTCGATGTGCACACCGGAAACTCGGTCCGATCTCCTACCTTGCTGATACTCTCCGCTTGGTGAGCTCGCCACTGATCCTTGGTGAATGGTTGCAGCGACACACTGTCCACCCATATCTCCACGCTCGTGTTCTCGCACTGCAGCCACCAGACATTTAGATGGAAGAAATTAAACCGTGTGAAGCGAGCTGAAGAGTGCCGTCGAAAGTCACCTCGAAGTAGAACTCAGCTGGGCCAGAGGATTTGGCAGTCAGGCCACCTTTGAGCATCGACCAACACCCCGACCGGGCTTCAACCGCTCCGACGTGGACGAAGCCATCCTTAGCCGTCTTGAAGATGGCCGTGACAGTGGTGTTTCCTTGGTCGACCTGCAACCACGCTGAAACAAGACGAGGAACGTCATCGCCGAGCAGTAACGTAAGCGGTGCTTGCAGGCATCGACATGGCAGTACCTGAGAAGGTGTAGAGCATCCCCCACTGCAGATAGACCTTCTGAGACATGCTTTGATGTGACAAGCTTCTCCGGTCCGTAGCCAAGAACTTGTTACCTGTGTCGGATGTCCTCTCGGCTAGCTGGCCATAGCCGAATACCGACCATCCTTTGACGCCATCGTTGAATTCTGGATTGCGGACGATACCACCACCATATTGAGGTCTCGGGGGCTCTGCTAAGCACTGTAGGAAGAAGAAGAGATGTCAGGAATCCCATGGTTGTGAGGGTCATCATCATCAGGCACTATGCCTTGTTCATAGACAGGACGATTATGTGATAAGAATAAATTTGAGTAATCTATAGAGAAAGAGTGTTAATATTCTCTTTAATTACAAGAGACCTAAGTATTAATTTTTTTTTACATTCTTTCGATTTCAATAAACCATCAAATTTCCTTATTAGCTAAACTAATTGATACTTATAAAATATATCGAAAGATGTTTTCAACACTCAATCTTTGATAAATAAATTTAATACATTATTATCAGATCAATGTTTAAAGTGTATTAATAATTTTATTTATAATAATATTCTTAATAATTAATACTAATTTATTAATAATATTTTAGATGATTTATATATTTCTTTAACCTACACAAAATAATCTAATCAAGGTTAGAAGTGGTCAACCTACATTTGAAAGGATGGCAACCATAGTGACATATGCGAAGGATCTTGAATTTGAAGGAACATATATATTAGCCATTATAATGATAAATAAGTTATAGTTTTGCAAGTATAGATATTTAGAAGCCTTAAAAATATTGAATAATATTAGCCATAGTGAAGAACTATATAAATTATAATACATATATATGAAAAATAATATATTAATTTCATAAGAATCAAACAACACTCTTGCCTCTATGCTTGCAGAATAATCATAGGATGTTGAGGTCACCAAATTTCCTGAAGCAACATGAAAGAACAAACCATTAGCAATTTATCTTGGCTACAGAAAAAAAAACATGCAAAAAGAGCACTAAACTTGTCTGAAAAATATTCTACTTTGAAGCTAAATTATATTTCACATGTTTTTCTCATCTTAATCAATTGATGTGTACAGAATTGCTCATCTTATTACATTAGTGTGACATATTACATCAATCAAAGTTCATGACATACCTGTGAGTATTACAACAGATGAAAACAGAAGTAAGAATTTGAGCAAGAAAATCTGCATCCTTCTTCACACCTGTGAAAACGACTATTTAGTTGAGGAGGAGAAGGAGAAAGAGGAGGTGGCGGCGACGGTGGCGGTGATCGTCGTAGCCGTCGTGACGATGGAAGAGACAAGTGTAGGAATTAAAAGAATAAAGTAAAAAAAATACACACAAGATCCTACATTATATAGTGGCCAGGAGGTATGTAAATTTGATCCTTAATTTTCATTGCCAAGTTTAGTAATAGTGTATTTTTGATGATATGGAAAATGAAAATTTATTTACCACGAAAATGCAACTGTTATTATTATTATTATTATTATTATTTAGTTATGAATATTTAATGTTATGGAACATTCGTGCATTAGTTACATTCCATTTGTAGATGAAATAGAATCTTAATTATGAGTATTGAGGTGCATACCTAAAGGGCTACCAATGGAGTTTGAGAGAGAAAATGTATACAGCCTATTATTATCATCATTATATTATTTCCTATTTTGACAACCTGAATACAACACGCAATGAAGAGTAATCACCATATATTATTCATTAATTTTACGTAGAATTTTGCTTCAAAAAATAATTCCATGGAAATTTTGTTATAAAGATTATATATGGAATAACTTAGTTATCTTTATAAATTTTGATATAGCATATATATCATTTCAAAAATTGAAATAATACATTATTGTCATTAACATCCATCAAAAGTCCTAATAATTATTTGCAAAGTTGATTATTTAGATTAAATAAGCATATAAAAATATAAACTGTTGATATTTTAAAACATTGTAATGGGTTTTAATTAATATATACAAATTAGAGTTTCAATCAACAAATAGTTGACGCTGCATAAACAAACCTCAAATTTAGATTGAAAAATATGATAATTATTGACTTCACAGGAATATATATATATATGTATATATATATATATGTACATTGCAATTTGCCCATTAATGCATCAATAAAGTTTAAAATGGCAGTTGAATAGTAGCTTTGAATTGCTACAAATAATTAATACATCTCCCTTAAACTTATTTGGTAGGTTCTTAATGTTTCCTACCTACCGTTCATGTCTCCTTACAGACTTTTATTTTAATTATCATCTCACAATTCTGCCTGTTCAGACATTTACGAACACAGCTCTCAAACAATCACAGCAGAATTAGGAAAGTTTCAACCAAATCTTGGATTTTGATGAACAACTAATCTACTCTTTTTTATGAACACAACTGCTATTAATCTTTTCAAAGTTATTTGGTGCATTTGGAGGATAAAAATAAGATCATATCTCATTTGCCAGCTTAAAATTTTAGGTACAATAAACACAATCTCTAGTTGTTTAAGAGTCAGATTTTTGAACCTTGTTTGTGTTGTATTGGCTTAGAATAAAAGAACTCATCTAATGAATGTGCCAATATTCAATTACACCAAGATTTAAAAGGTTAAAATTATAGGTTTTATTAGGTTGAGATGAATGTAAGCTAATCAAATGTAATTAATATTTTGACATACTATCGAGATGTACCCATTTTGGCAAGTAGTATGTGGTGGAGATTAATCACCATATACTATTCAAAATTTCCTAGTAGAATTTGTTCTTGATTGATAAATGCATGAGAATTTTGTTATCAGGGATTTTTTTTTTCTCTTCTTAGATGAAGATTGAATTTTACCATCAAATCCTTCCTTTGATCCATCGTTTTCTTGATTAATAATAGCCATAAATAAATTAACCATTGACGATTGATAGCCAACAAAGATTATGATATTTCTCATATAGTTGACTCGTAAATAGACGGTGACAGATCGCACAAGTGGATTTGAACTGCTACAGAGTGTTTGTTACGCAAGCTAAAAGCTGAAGCAACAATGACCCCTTAGTTTAAAAGGTGATGGTGACATGCATACAACGATGAACAGTATACTGTTCCATTATAATGCTCATTATTCGATGGTGGAATTCAATTATGAAGTGTCTTCTAGCCACGATGCAATTCAACCTAACCATGAAAGATGAAAGATCCTTTGATAATGATGCAACCAAATGTAGTCAAAGCATTCCTAACCACAATGTGACTAAATTCGAAGTAATCCGATGATACTATATACCTAGTCAACCCAACACATTAGTCAAATGGCTATCTTATAATAATGTTATTCACCACCTTGGAGGCTCATTTACCTTTGTACATCAATTCAACACACATCCTTGTGAATTAACTCTTATTGTAATTCAATTACTATCTTACCTCTCTCACTATAAAATGTCATCATATCCATCGACTCCATATAAAAAAAATATTTTTATAATTTTTTAATTAACTAAATCCCTATTAACTTGAGTATCATAGATTTTTATCGAGCACATCACAATATAATATTTTAATGACTATTTATCGAATCTCTTACCTCCCCGATATCATATATGTGGCAAGCTCAAATTTTTGATTTAGATTGGATCTGAATTTCTAGCTTATCGGACAATCAAAATATGAATTAACATATGCCAAAGCCATTGTTATTTCCATTCGATATATGTTTTTTAAACAATAAACCTGTCTCTCCTACATGTTGCAAATTTTAATTAGCATAAGATGGATTCGGATAATAATTTTTGGCACACACATATTTTCGATCAACAAAAGAAAAGAAAAGATGAAAAATGTAAAAAGTTTGCAGAAACTAAAAGAGTAAAATAATCTCTGGCAAAAGACTACTGGATTCTTGGGATAGAGGTCTGAAATCATTTAGTCTCATCAAGAATCTAAACATCACTAAATTGATCATCATACAAAATGCTTAAGAATTAATCAACAAAAACAATTAAAATGACTAGTCAATGGCTAGTTAATGATCATAAAATTAAGTCATATATTAAGTCAAATGAAATAGCTAAAAGGGCTAAGAACAATTAAAAATGGATTAAAGACATTACAGAATTTTGATTTTCCTTACTGATCTCATATCCAACATTTATGTCACTTTCTAAAAAAGTAAACACATGGAAGAAATCATTTCTCTTTATTTTTCACCAAATTAATCTAACTAGAAAACCAAAAACTGTGTTGCATGCAGCTAATACACATGAATAGAGTATCCAATATTATAAAAGGTGAAAAGTCGCTGTGCATGCCACTAATTTTTCTCTATTGGTCACACACAAGTATGCAGAAAGAAGAGATTGTAGAAGAAATTACATGAAACTTAGACAAAGATGAACCTTGACCATTTGCTATCAGTATCTGAAAATTCAGCAATAGAGCCAGAAAAATCAAGCATGCTTTGCATGAAACTAAGAAAATATATGAATAAAACAACATTTAGTTCTCTTAGGAAGAAGAGGGTTTGGATTTGGTCATGTACTGGTACCATCATACTTGTCCATCATTGTCCATCCCTCTCTTAATCTCTCTCGCTACATGCTCATCCTCAAACCTTGTTATATGCAATAGGAATTAAACCTCAAAAAGATTTGGTTTTTCTTCCCACATATTATCCAAAACCCAAGATATCAAAAGAGAAATTCAATATCAACAAATAAAGAACATATAGGACTAACATGATTATAATTCTCTATTTATATAATAATTCTACGGATAAAATCAAATTCTTCATTATTTGAGAAAAATCAATACAAAGAATCATTTTTTAACTTAACCTGAAACTTCTTGTATGTCTTCTCACGTAAACTCGAAAAAATTTTCTCTTGACCCTCTCTAGATCTACTAAAAAATAGCCTCAAAAGCACCAAAATATGTTATTCTATGCTCTTCCGTCTTACTAAAACCTTAAGACTTAAAGGTGTATTTATAGGGACAAATCAAATCTTAATTCACCAAGAAGTGTTCTTCCTATTTGGATCTCTGATCCAAATTCCGATCTTATCCACAAAGAGTTTGAATTTAATTAGGACTCTCTCAAATAATTTAAATATAATTAGATTTCCTATAATACTGATATTTTCTTACATTGTGCCTAATGTAAAAAATTTGTAATCATTGAAGAATTCATCACAACTATAGAATGAATTCATAATCCAAACACTTAATTCCAACAAACTTGTGAATGCATCCTCAGTGGCCAGAACCAAATTAGTGATGCTACTTAATTTTGAATTTGAAGAGATATATTCATCTAATTATTTTACCACCAACCAATTTTTCTACTTCATAATAATCTACATCTTAGTAACTAAGAATATCACCCTTCATTTTTTGTACCATCAATAAAACTTGTTGTCCTAAGTACTTACCATCCCTGTATATGCTAGCCTTTTGATGCCTTTACCATAGTTCCTTCAATCCAAATGGTACAACCTATGATGTAATATTTATTTAGGATCATACAACTTCAAGTAACTTCTAAAATTATATCTTCATGTTTATAATTATAACATTGAGAATTTAAAACACTTAATGAAATTAGATTCCTTTGTATTTTTGGAATATAAGTCATGTCATTCGAAGTATGTACTAATCTATCATACTTTTTAATCTTCACTTTACTCAAACTTAACTTATAATTTAATTAATCAAAATAATCTTTCTAGGAGCATGAATAGTATATGAAAAATCTAAAAATTCAACTCTTTTAGAAAAATATACCATTATCTTTGGAGACTATGAGGTCATTTTTATTGATATCTTTCGTATTCATCGATTTATTTTTTAGATAATTTTTCTTAATATGTTTATACTCTTTGCATCTATAGCATTGAAAAACAAAACATCTAAAAACTTGATTCTTCATCTCGACATGGTCATGCTAAAATCCACCTTTATCAAAAAATCATCGTCATTCACTTTTACCTTGAGCGACCAATGCTTCATCATTTATGTTCTTATATTTATTTATTTATTAATAGCATGAGATACTAAAACTTATTCTAACTTATTCAAAAGTTATTATATCCTTTCCATGCAATATTATTTCTGCAAAATTATCATAGGAGTTGGTGAGTAATGTAAGAAGCAATGTTGCTATATTTTCTTTATCAATATTTTTTAATTGATCTAATATTCTTTTGAATATATTCATATGCTCTACTAGATTTTCAACTTCTTCTATCCTCAATTTGTAGCTTCAAATGTTCGTTAAACTTTTAGCCAATTAAAATTTTTCTAACTTATCACAAATAACTACGGCAGAGTCATTACCAATAATATTATTGATAATTTTTTTAGCTTATCCCAAATAATCATTATTAATAACATTAATGATAATATTATTATCAATACTTGTATGATTTATCGTAAGCTCCTCACAATCTTCATTGCTCATCTTTTTTAATATGTCAACTCATCCTTTCAATATTCTTACTAAGTCTTGCTAAATAAAAAGATCTTTCACCTTTCTTTGCTATTTCTTCTATTAATTTATCCGGAGAAAATTAAATTCCTCATTATATGAGAAAAACTAATATATTATCTCAGTCCTCTCTAGATCTAGTAGAGAATACCCTCATGAGTACCGAAAGTGCTTTTCTTTATACTATTTCCTCTCACCAACACCTCAAGATTTAAAGTGTATTGATAAGAACAAATTCTAATACACTCATGGCTATTCTTGTTACTTAGATTTCTAATCTAAATCTTAATTATAATCTAATTTAATTAAAACTCTCTAAGCAATTTGAAGATAATAAGAACTTTTAAATGCTTATCAATCCTAATAAATTTTTAATACAGTAATCCTAACAAAATTGTGCTGCTAAGCTGAAAATGTCATTTTGGGTGTGACAAGAAGAAGAAGGTATCGGCTGTTGTATTTGAATGACTGCACTTTTTGCCTTGTCATGCAGTTTGCGTGTGTCACTCGATCAGTTTTTAACGCTCTGTCCACAGTTCATGCAATCCAAATGATTCCAACTTAGATGATGACTGAAAGGCCTCGCAATATGTTATTGTCGAGAGATCAAAAGGAGGTGCGATGATGGCGATAATACTTCGATCTCAGGAAATGAAAGAGGCTTGAGCTGAAGTAAAGAGACATTGATGCGTGCCATTTCTCTAATCAGATAGTGTTCAATCAAACTCTCCTTCATCGCCAAAATAGAGGCAGTAGGAAACGATCGACTTGTCCACCGCAAACAAAGCATGACTTCTCCATACTCAACATATTGGCCAGCCGTGTGCTGGAGACAGGAGAGAGAGAGAGAGACACAGTTCTCGGTGAACACAGTTGAGATATTATATAGGTAGTACTGGTAATCTCCTTTTGCGTGCAAGTTTGAGATTGACACTCGTGATGGTGACAAATAAACTGGTGCTGCAAGTATCTTCATTCTCATCATTCAATTTACACACACTAAATTCAACGACCATCACAGCATCATCTGACAGCTTCCAAACACATCTGACTTCCGATGAAGCCCCTCTCATCTGTGGATTGGTGAAACTTGCTTGTACAACACTCTTAACACAAACGTGGATATGTCAAACATTTTGTCTATTTGACTTGATTGAAGCCATGTTTAAAAACCTACTGATATTAATTGCAAATACATCCAAGAATGATAGCAGTGACTAAAAATATCTATCACATGTTGTTTTGTATTCTTTTTCCTTAGCTTCCTCTTTGATCTTTGAATATAAGTGTTGTCATAAAAGACCAAAAAATCCAGGCAATCATAAAAGGTGTGAAGTTAAAAGGTAGGAATTCCAATGTTATTTTCTTGAGCAGAATTCCAGTCGCACAAACAAAAAAATTTAGCAATTATTCTAAGTTAAAAAGTAAAAAAAATTGGCTGAAAGTAACAGAAATAATTCTTATTTGTCAAATTAGAGACAAAAGCTTTACAAGTCAATTTTTATCTTCTCTGAATCACTTGAAACAGTGAAAGAGATGTGAAGATTTGTGACGAGAGAGAGCATTCCCATTGGCTTACACCATATCCTCATCTGTTGACTGGAGATATATAAGAAAAATCCGACATCTTTTATGTCTTTCTTTTCTTTTGTGAAAAGAGGTTAAGAATTTAAAGAGAAACTTCTGCTGATTCCTCTGTCTTTGTGAATGAATGCATATCCGTGCTTCATGTTTCCTTCATTCTGCACACCCATTTGGCTTATTATTCAGGCTGGAAATTAGCTTTCCATAGAGTTGTATTGTGGTTTCTGTCTATTTCATGGACTAATTATTCTAACAATTCCCATTCTTTCATTTGACTTCTGCCTTCCTTCCTCTGTTCTCTGATCCAATAAAAGATCCCAGGTTTGGAGTTACCATCTGCCACCTCATTCCTCTTTACCTCCTTAGAGATAACAACACTTACAATGCTTGATTCTTGTCAAGTACCAGTATGCACTTTGCTGCCAAGAACAGAGAATGCTTCTGTGACTCAAATCCTCATCAACTAGATAATAAAAGCAACCATCATTAGGTAAGCCGCATTAGATGTTCCCATCATCTTACTCTCAGTGATCAGATTGTGAATTAGCTGGCAAGAATTCTCAAACAAACCACATGAATTGAACTGGATGACGTAAATTTTGGATCTCATACACTTCATACCAATTCACTGTTCGTGAATTTGAATGTTGAAGTCAAACAGATGAATCGGAGGTGAGGCTGATTGCTAGAGACATCTCAGGCTGATGCAGAGGTATGTGCCAGGTCTGGCGTGACAGATTAGAAAACAACAGCGTAGATGATTTGGCATCGTTCGCCTGTTGTTGCTGCTGGAGATGTCTTGTTATGCGATGTAATCGTCTCGAGTTGATGTCACTTGCTTCCAGCACAGTGATTGACCAAGAAATTACAGTGCTCATGGATAATTCATGAGCAAATGCCATGGCGGATGAGTTGAGCACACAGATTGATGGCCCAAGAATTCCGTTCGGAGGTGTCTCTGTTCCTGCTTGGACGTATAGGTGGAGCGCATTCCATCAACATAACTCTCCTCCCCTGTTTTCGTTCGTATCGTTCCGAATCCAGCGTAATCTCCCCACAGATTTGACTCTCCACCGCCTACTATTCTACATCTCGCCGTGCTCGACCAACTACTTTCCAACTATGCTGGCCTTCTTCGATTTCCTATTCCAAAAGCTCGAGGAGCTTTGAAGCCCCCGCAGCGCCCAAAGACTGCGTCTTTGTTCTGTCTTGTGGAGACCGAACGCGATGCTGAGAGCTGATCTACCATTTCTTGCTGTAAAGATCGCACCTTGAAGCCCTGCTGCGGTTAAAGACGGAATCTTTGTTGTGTCTTGTAAGAGGAGGAGGAGGAGGAGGCGATGATGTTGAGAGCTCGAGAGCAGCGAAGAGAGAACGACCGCAACAAGGAGAAGGAAGTGGTGATGCAGCCTTCCATATGGGGGCGTCTGCCTGACGAGCTCCTGGAGCGCATCATCGCCCTCCTCCCCCTCCGCACCATCCTCGCCCTCCGCCCCACCTGCCGGCGATTTAGCTGCCTCCTCTCCTCCCCGGCCTTCCTCTCCCTTCTCCACGCCCACAACTCCCTTGCCTTCCTCCTCCTCTCCCACCCCCAGTTCTCCCACCGCTGCCTACCGCTCTACGATCCAGCCGCTGATGGGTGGCGCTCCGTCCCCCTCCCCCCATCATCCACCTCCGGATCCGCTTCCCCCTCCTCGCTCCTCCTCCTCTCCGCCGCCTCGGGACTTCTGCTCTTCGCCCTTGGCCGTTCCTCGCTCCTTGTCGCGAACCTCCTCACGAACGCCTCAAAGGTCCTCCCTTTGCCCACATACTCCGCCGCCCCCTCATCCGCCGCCCTCGTTTCCCTTCCCTCCCGTTCCAACTCCACCCATGGGTACAAGATCTTCCTCCCCTGCGCCTCCGACGACGACGTCTTCGTTTACGATTCCGCCTCCGTCGCCTGGACCCGCTTCCCCGGCTTCGAGCCCGTCCTCGGGCGACGGAATCCGCACCAAGGCGGCGCCTTTTTCGACGGGTCGCTCTATTTCACCACCCCCGAGCCCTTCTCCACGGTAGGCTTCGATCTCCGGAACGGGGCGTGGGACGTCGGGGTCGCTCCTCCAATGCCGGAAGACTTGGCCTTCGTCCGTCTGGTGGGCGGATGCAGCGGAAGCGGAGAGGACCACCTCTACCTCGTCGGCGGGGTCGGAAGGGATGGGATCTCAAGGAGCCTAAAACTGTGGGAGCTCGTGGGGCGGAAGGAAGAGAGAAAGGGCAGAGCTTGGGAGGAGATCGGGCGGCTGCCGGAGATGATGTGCCGCAAGTTCATGTCGGTCTGCTACCACAACTACTCCCATGTCAACTGTCTCTGGCACGAGGGGCTTGTTTGCATCTGCTGCACCACCTGGCCGGAGGTGCTGTTCTTCAAGGTGTCAAGGGGGACTTGGCACTGGCTGCCGCGTTGCCCGATGCTGCAAGAGAAGTGGAGCTGTGGATTCCGGTGGTTCTCCTTCGTCCCCGACCTCTTTGCTCTGGTTTGATCCTTCTCTTCTTGTTCAGGAACTGTTGCAGTGCATATATCAATTTGAGATGCCTCCTTTTCTTTCTCTTTCTTGCTCTGTCTTTTCTGGTGATCGATCGATGGATGGTATTTAGGTGTTGTCACTTGTAAAAAATTCTGAGCTTGAACTACTTGTGTATGAACTTGTTGTTCTGCAATTTTGAGACGAAGCATATCATCCGAAGAATGCATGTATCAGTTGATCTTAGCATTACTTTGCGTGTGATGATAGTTGTTGATGTTGTAGATAAAAGTTCAAATAAGTATTTCCAGATTTCTCGGCTCTGTAGTACCAGAGATAATACTACACAGATGACTGATGTTTCATTTAATGCTTAATTAGTATTACTGGTACCCAACACTGCACAGAACTTTGATACTGGCTGTACAATTAATTAGTTCTTGTTTGAATCTGGCCTGTATAATTGAACCTATTTTTTGACTGACCAACATCAGAATCATATGCGGAAATTTCAGTAAAACTATCCCAGAAGATCTTGGTTTGACAGTTTCAAGCTGTAATAGTTTCGATAAGCATCAGAATTTGGATTAAATCAGAATCAGAATCACTTGCTAATTTGGATTTACCAAGCGAGTTAAATTTGGTTAGCCTCGATAAGCATTCCTTGTTGAACATTATATCGAACATCCAAATTCTGAGGACTTAGCCATCCGCACAAAGAGGGGAATGAATGAGAGAGTAGTAAAGCTTTAGGTGCCAAATCACATAGTACACTGTCAATAGCAGCACTGTGGCAAAGGTGGTGTTGTGTACGAACATTTATTACGATGTGGAAACTCCAACAGCATCAAATTAATGAATCGAATTAATTTTTTTTCCTCAGCTTGTCAACAATAAAAAACAGAGCATCTAATAAATGCAAGTAGATTACGAATGTAATAAATAATACATGTAAAGGAATTTGTAATTGTTAAGAACCATTGGTTTCTCCATATTGATTATGTTTTATTTTCTTCAACCTGGTCAAGCTTCCATCCCTCAATCATGGTGGATGCTTACAATTCAAGATATGCTTATGGAAAGAAGTTGCTTATAGAATGGTCAAAATAAGACCAATGCAACTCACTCCATGTTTGAACAATCTGCTTCTGGAAACTGGTCTTTCTTTTTCTCTGTTTTCTTGACCTAGTCTTTTCAAAAAACATGGGATATATATATATATATATATGAACAATCTGCTTCTGGAAACTGGTCTTTCTTTTTCTTTTTCTTTTTCTTTTTTTGACCTAGTCTTTTCAAAAAAAACATGGGATATATATATCCTTTCAAATACTTAAATTTCTAATACATGTTGCTCTTGTTAAATTGGTGGAATAAACTCGGGTTAACCAATGTTAAGTATGATCACTAGTGAGTTCCAAAAGAAAATAGATTTTAAAGAGCAAAATACAAAAATTACTAAGTTATAGGAATTTAATGTCAGTATACTATTTGATCAACTTAAGAGATTAACTATAATATAGTGACACTATAGGAGATGATTATTTTTTTCTAGTGTTGTTTAGGAAGACCATCAATAATTGCCCCTAGAAAATATGTTGTAGAGCTTGGAGAGATCCTCACGATTATAAGCATAAAAATTATAATTATATTATGTGAAAAATTTTAATGTTAAAATTAAAATCAAATAACGATAGATGAAGATCATGTAAGCAACAATACAAATCTATAAGAGAAAACTAAATTTTTTTTCTATTTTTTTTCTAACGATGGAGTAAAGACTAATAGGAAGATGAGAATAGATGTATAATTACTTGGTTAATAATCCCTCGAACATTTTTTGTATACATAGGTAAGAGCAAAGGATGTAAGATAAGTAATTAAGAGAGTCCTTCTATGAAAGTAATTTTCTAAGAAATCTTATTATAAGTGTTAATTGATAATCATAATCTATAATATATTTTACCTAATTTAACATAATCATATAATCTAATAGTGATACAAAAATATTTAAGTCTGGTGAGGAGAGAAGCGAAATGTAATAATCAATTATTTACCTAAAAAATATTGTTATATCACATTGAGAAAATTACAGGAAGCTCCTCTTGTGTTGAAAGCATTGACTCTGATTCTAGTTTTACTGAATTTGGAATCAAAATAAATTGATTTCAATCTATTCAAAACCAACTGTTTTGATTTTGGTTTCAAATCGAAACCATTTATTTTAATTTTAATTTTAATTTTTTTGAAATATTTATATAATTAATAAATTATTAAAAACGATAGAATCATCGTTTGGAAGGGCATTTAATTATTTAATTTTTTATTCTTTTAGCCAGTTTTAGATTTTAGAAATCAAAACTGAAGCATCGAAACATATGGTTCAAGTTCGATTCAAAACTATCGACCTATTAATCTAATTCGATTTCAGTTCTTGATCGGTTCGATTTATATTTGAATCTAACCATTGTTGGATCGAAAAAAATTATTGATAAAAAAACAATATTAAAAAAAAATCTGACCTCATCGCCATGCTTATCCAGTCAACGTGACGTGCTCACTGTTGGATGCTCCTAAAAGAATGATGCGCGAAAGTTGGTGAGCTTTTGACTGAGAGACTTGGAATTGGCAGATTGCTCAGCATAGCCTTCTCAGTGTAATCACAGGTTTTGTGAAAGGTAATGGGCGTGCCTTCCTTTCTACGACAACCCTCAGACGAGAGACAATAAAAAGTGGGAGGCCAAAGCCTCGTTGGTTCATTTACTGTAAGAAGAAATAGACCCACGGCGAGCGGTGTGAGGGGTTCGGCCTTGTAGCGTAGAAACCATCCAAATCAGCTTCGTGATGAGTACAGAGCGAGCTATTCTTTTGCCTTTTACTAAAGAATAGCGTGTGCTTATCATCCAAACCAGCTTTAACTCAGTCTTTAGAGGGACCCCTCTTTCCTTCCCACCAAACTAAAGTAAAAGACATGTCCCCAATTAGGTCCAACTAATCAATCAAATAATGATGTAAACACATGCAAGCATTATAAATGAGGATGGTATTTTAAAAAAATTATAAAAGATAAGTGATAAAAATAAAATTGAGTCCATAATCTTCAAATAAACTATCAAAATTTTTACCAACTAAATTATATGATACCTTTAAAATATTTCCTATTGTTGTCATGGGATTTAGAAAGGATCGTCTCTCGAATAATATATATATATATATATATATATATATATATATATATATATATATATATATATATTCATCTATGACTTTCTATGGAAATGGTTGATATGGTTGAGCGGGAACAGGTTCGGTTGGCACGATGTTAAGGCATTGCTTGTTCGCTAGAGGCGGATTTTGGTGTTGTCCCAAGGTACACCTTAACCTCGTCGAGGTCCCTACATAAACGATTAGTGTCGAGAGATGTTCTCGATCCGGTCCCTCCAATAGTAAAGTTAGTTAGAAGGTAAAAAATAGTAGATGTGATTGCCTCTTTAGACTTTGGGACTAGCGTTTATACCTGAGCAATCGATAGAGTGTGATCGACGACTAGTTCCGGGAGCTCCTTAAGTTGTCTAAGGGCTTATTTATATTGAGAGTTGGTGAGCACGCATATCTGAGGGTAATATCAGAGAAAGACGACTACAAGAGTGTTGCTTGTCAAGGTTGAAACCCGTTTGGGATAAGCAAGGGATGGTCCCTTATACCAGAAATCCGAAAAGGAGAATTGGACCACGTGCTCTCTACATCTGACCGTGCAAGCCTTCCTGAAATCGTGGTTGACAAAGGTTACAGATTGCTTGCGAAAGGAGAAAACATAGTAATGGATCTCGCTAGGGATTAATGCATCCTATGACTAATCCACGCGGCCCTCCCAGAGATCGAGGTAGGCATGGCTCGGAGGATCATGTTTCTACCAATGATAATAGTGGAGGGGTGTGAGTTCTTCCGCGCACATCATCATCTAAGTGGAAGTTCACGATTGGGTGAGTCAACAATGTAATGCTTATGCCATTACTTTTCCTATCAGTATATCTTGTTCTTCTGTGATGATTGCACCTTCAAAACATTTGCAAGGTGACTGTATCATTCCAAAATGTTCATGCCTCTTTAAGGTCATCAAAATGGTTGTATCGTCCCAACATTATCATGCCTTCGAGATTGTTGTTTCGTTAAAACGATCGTCTCGTTCCAAGACGGTGATTTCACCTTCAAAGACCACTGCATCGTCATGATGGTTATGCGTTCAGATTGGCTTTCGTTGCCTACCGAATGCCAAGAATCCCATACCCAACATCGGTCCCAAACTGCATCTACGACCACCAATAGGGCTAGATCGCTTTTTGGCATGCCTCAACCACTTCCCATCAAATCAACCTAAAGCCACATCATCGACGATGACGGATTGATGGTTTGCATTAAATAAGAAGAAGAAGAAGAAGAAGATCCGGTTAGACTATCAACAGAACATGACGAAGAAAGAAGTGAACTTAACTTGGAACAAAGACCCAGCTTGGCAGGCCACTAACCCGAGGACTTGGCTAAAGATTGCGTGCAAGGTATTGCTCAACATTACTTCCGCGTTCTCATTCATCATTCATCACTTCATCCACAAGTCTGTCATATCTCCGAGATAGTCGCAACAATCCAAGTTTGTTGTGCTTTTGGGACAGTCTTACGTCTTCAAGGCAATCGCAATGCCTTGATTGGAGTAACTTTAACACCCTCCAAGTGGTTCAAGTTATCATGATCGATATCCTCGCATCGTCTCATGCATATGACACTACTACACCACATACGCGTATGGTTCAACTTGGTATGTACCAAAGTTCTCATGCTTTATATCTCCCAACACTCTCTATGTGATTGTTCAAGTAAGCAGGTCTTACTCTCCTCACATATCTCATGCATGTAATATCACTTATGCAAGTGATTCAAGCCGGCACACCCCAACACCTTTACATGCCTCGCATATAACACGCTATACAAATGATTCAAATTGGTATGCTTCGAAACTCTTATATGTTTTGTATGTTCAGTATTCTTTATACCGGCAGTTCAAGTCGACATGCTTTAATGTCCTTGTGCATCCTGTGTTTGATACTTCCTATATGGAAAATTCAAGTTGACATGCCCTAATGCCTTCACAAATGCTTCACATGGGTAATTTAAGTTAGCATGTCTCAACAACTTTGTGCATCTCCCTCGTCGGACAATCCCTATGCAAATAGTCCAAGTCTGCATGCCCCCCAACACTCTCACGTGTCTTCACACATCTGACTCCCCTTATATTGATGATTCGAGCTAGCATGCCTTAATGCTCTTGCATGTCCCATCGACACACCTCGATGCCTCCATGTGTCACATACATCTTATAACCCTACATGGGTGGTTCGAGTTAGCACACACCAATGCCCTCGTATATATCATGCCTCCGATACTTCATGCATAGGTAGTTCAAGTCAGCACACCTTGACGACCTCATTTCATGCGTCCAACACCCCTACATGGGTGGTTCCAGTTAGCATACTCTAATTCTCTTATATGTCTTTTGCCTCTAACGCTCATATACAATTGGTTCAAGTCAGCATGTCGTGAACACTCTCAAGTATTACACATTTGTTGGATGATGGAAAGGGCAAATAAGGTTCAAATTGTGTTAATTGAAACTCGACATATGACATTTAGCCAAACTATAAGCAACTAATTAAGGTTCGACATATGGCATATGTTGGCCATGAGGCCCCACTTAGCCATGTAACAACATGGTGCCATCTACGCACAACTAGTCTATCAAGTGATGTTATGGCACGATGCAAGCATGCTTATCGGCATCACATATAAAAGGAAATATTTTATGATGATGCGGCAATTTGAACTTATAAAAGGAGAATATCTCTAAGTGTACAATCATCTCTCTACATCTTTAAACTCTCTGAACTAAACTAAGCTTTTTACTAATTTAAGCATTGGGATGACTTTGTCGAGTATACCTAAAGTGGTTTTGAAGGATCCTTTAGTTCATGAGGAGTGTATTAACGAGACGGTAAAAGAAGGAATGTTATCTTGATCATTCTCAAGAGGACATTTAATTTTTCGAATGTGACGACATTTGATTAATGGGTTAGAGGGGTCAATTTTGTCATGTGGAGTTGACCACTATTTTCAACGCTAATAGATTTATATCAGACTTTCACAAAAACATGGAAGAAACACGATGAAGAAGAGATAAGGGGACAAACTGGAATTTAATCATCAATCTTTTATGTTGAAGAAAATGATTATAGTCAGCTCCTCCCATGTTGGAGTTCAAAAAATTACTGAGGAGAAAGGCAAAAAAAAAAATTTTTTTGAAGCCACTCTTGATAAAGATGATGTCAATAATACTTGGATCAACCTGACTTGGTTCAAAATCGTGTGCACAAGGTGCCCAATGTGATCGAAGGGAAGGCTCAAGCGCTCACTTGAGGGCTAAGAGGGTGCTTATTTCATAATCGACCTACATAAAAACCAAAGTTAAGTGGGTTTCTGGACACAGACTCTCTGATGCTTAAGTCGATAATTAACGAAGGTAGAGAAATTTTAGTAAACAATAACTAACCTCGATTTCTTTGGTTTTATGGACTTTTTATAGTTGATTTAACTAGAGAAAATATTTTGAGATATGGGTGGAATATTCTCCAACTGTCCCATGTCCTCCTCTGACATGTGTGAAGCCATAATTGGAGTAATGAGATAATACCACAAGTTGAGCATTATCTAAGATAGCACGTCACTATTAGTGGATGGAGGAGGAATTAATGCCCAACCTCTAACGCATCGACATACATATATAAATTCTTAAACATCAGGTCATATAGATATTGTCTGGCCCAAGGTACCTACATTTGAGACTCATTCGAGATGAAATACCTAAGGAACAACTGCTTTAGGTACTTGGGAGTAAGGACAAAATTCTTTTCATAAAAAACTTTCATAACCTAAAAACTCATAATAACCTTGGGATATATTCTGACTGCCTCCCCCTAACGAGGAGAATGATGCACTCTTTCTTATCCTCAAGCTATCCAAGAATAAAACTTCTACTCCCTTTAGAGCCTACACTTTTCTTGGGTTAACAAATGAAAATGCATTCAATGCGTCTTTCTCAATCTAAGCATCATAAATATATGTAATATATTATTCTCAGGCTAAGCATAAAAAATGTATCAAATGTACTTTTCTTCTAACATAAAATGATAGGGATGATATCAGTGATATTTATATCAATCCTTTCTCTTTATGCCAAAATGACAAGGATAATATCATTTATGTCCAAATCAACCCAACTAGGTTTGGGTCCACATACGAATGAAGTATGATGTGATCAAGTTGGGGGGCTCAAGCGTCCACTCGATGCTTGATGTACACCAACATTAAGGTCGGGTAGGGTTCTTGACATGATCCTTTTGATGGTCTAAAGAGTCCCAAGATAGAAAGTGAGAGTTTCAAGTAAACAATAACTAATATCGATTTGTGTGGCCCGATAGGCTTTTTATAATCAATTTAACTTGAGAGAATATTCTGAGAAATGTACAAAATATAGCCTCAACAATTGACCATTATACTCCTTATGCTACTATGTATCAAGGCAAATATTTGCCCTATTAGTTCTCATGCCTATCCGGCCAATTTGGTCGTTGGTTGACAGGGCTACCACGTATGGAGACCTGATTGAGACAAATATTTACCCTATTAGTTCTCATGCCTATCCAGCCAATTCGATCGTTGGTTGATAGACTGATCCAGCAAAAAGTCGGTGAGCTTTTGACGAGAGACTCAACAGCCAGATTGCTCACCATAGCCTTCTCAATCTAATTAATGGATTCCAAAGGCAATAGGCTTGCCTTCCTTTCTACGACGAGCCTTAGCCGAGACACCAAATCACAGGAGGAGGCCAAAGCCTTGTTGGTTCATTTACTGGAAGAAGAAACGGACCCACATCGCTCGCTTTAATGAGCGCTGCGAGCGGAGCTGCTTCATAAGGGATTTCTACCTCGCAACTTAAAGGTCACGCAGCTGAGAAGAGAGATAGCGAACTATTCTTTCGCCTTTTACTAAAGAATACCGTGTGCTCGCCACTTATAGCAGCATATGCTAATTTTTGAAGGGTCCCTTCTCTTTCAAGGAGGGCCCGCCAATCAAAGCTTAAATGTTGTCTCATTATTTATTAGAAGAAATAATTTTATTTTGGTAAGGTATAGAAATGATAATATTGATTGATTAATTAATTAATTAGGCCACCGAATAACGATGGAATAAAATGATTTATTCATCGACCTTCGATAACTAAGTTGGAAACAGAGGTTTTCCTAGAGCCAGTCATTCCAAACAGCTCGCTTGCGTCAGATCTGATATTATCCAATTTCTAATTATTAAAAATCATCACCCCTATTGTACATCACCCATCAGCAGAATCGATGAGACAAATAGAGGGTCACAATTGATGCCAAACGGGAATGACCCAATCTAGCAAATCAGATTTGATTTTGTATGCTATTTCTCCTCGTCGGGATTGAATAATCACGTACATGATTATATAGCTCACTCAAAAGAACATAAATCAACACATTGTCGAGGAAAAAGTGTATTTATTTTAATTTTTATTAAACTTATCGATCACATGTGTATAAAGAAAAATTAAGATTATTTCACTATTTTATTTATGATAAATTAATTTGGAGAATTTCTTTTGTCCCATTTCAAATTGACAAACAAATCTGATAAGTGCGCCCTTTCGCCTAAATTCATCACTTACAACTTCCACACATCTGCACCAGCTACAATAGATAAATAAGTCTCATGATAGAAATGCCGTGGTTGAATTTGAGTATTTACACAGTATTCTCTTAATTCCGAAGAAAAGCAATGCGCCTTTAGGCACCAAAAATAACGAAACCATTGAAAATACAAGATGCTACATCACCAAGCACAAAATGGGCACATTGGCATTGGCAAACATACCTTTACTCGCAACAGCAACACGAACGAATACACGAGCAAAAGAGATGGCAATCTGCATATCTTGGTATGGTGCAGTTAAACCGAATAACTTGAGAGGACAAAAGTATTGTTAGCAAATGCAGAATTCCTGGAGCTACCACAATACCCCAAGTCTACCAGTTCCTCTACAGACATCAAGTATACTATTATTTTTCCAATTTAAGAAATACTGGGCAATTCAGTTCTGTTACCACCGTGATAGTGTTATCTAACAACGAAAACCACGGCAGCTAAATTATCGAACAATGCAACTTCCTAGAAAAACACAAAATAAAAGGTCTTTTATTTAAAGAAAGCCAACTCTGTCAAGTTATGAGGCATATTATATTAAATTTGAGAACTTTCCACTTCACTAGTTATTAAAATCCCTGAAGATCTCATGCAGAGACTTTCCATACAAACATTTTTAAAATTCATCTCTAAACCAGCTATGTGGAGAATCATATTATTACTCATTTTTAACTAAGTAGTAAAACTGTCATATTAGTCACAACGAAAATAAAACTTAGTTATTTTCATCTCTAAACTAGCAAGAATTGACAAGCAAATGACTTCCACTAGACACAGAAGACCTCTGGACAATCTTCCTAGTAAAATAAGCTGGAGGGCACTATGTATTTAAAATAAGATAACATCATGTATGCAACAAGACAGCATAAATGAGATGCCAGACTCGATATGATATTAGAGCTCCGTCACACAAATTGTATGCCATTTGTGAGAAGAGGATTATGCAAAGTAGACAGCATAACCAAGGGAATGCATTGTCTAAAACAGCTAGTATGCTAGGCTCCTTCAGGAGGAAATGATAACAAAAGGTAATAATTTACGGAGGCCTACTTAAAAGATTTTATGAGAAAACAAGAAAGTCCTAAGTCCCATGTTGGGAATATATAATTAAGTCCCAGTACCAAGTGAAATTTTTTATCCAGTTTACCTAGTTATGTTTATGTGACACAAAGGAAAGAGGATTGAATGTACAAACATTTCATCTCCATGTTTGTGATCTAGATAATATGGCCCTCCTTCCAATCTCTAGCCCCTTCCATCTTTCCAGATTCTCTATAATCTAGTTGCAACTACTAAAAAAGATATGCTTGAAAATCCCAAGTTCCTTCGAACTTCTAATAAAATTATACATTTTTCTCACTAAAGGTCAGCAAATAGCCAATAAAGGTAAGCTCTCTGGGAAAGGTGAACTATTTCAAATAGTCAGGCCTGAGTCAAAGATGGTCTAAACTCGATCATCCCAACTTCACAAATAATATCAAACCTCATGTGATGATAAATATTTGGATATGTTCCTTAAGGA
This sequence comes from Musa balbisiana, assembly GCA_004837865.1. Lineage (NCBI taxonomy): Eukaryota > Viridiplantae > Streptophyta > Magnoliopsida > Zingiberales > Musaceae > Musa > Musa balbisiana. The sequence goes on along the minus strand of CM017188.1, from coordinate 12,162,484 downwards.
TGACCATTCACACAGTACATGAAGAGATTGATGTACACCGCTTGATGTATATAGCATTAATAATTCTAGACAGACGTATATATGCAAGATTGATTTTACATATCCTCTGTGCATCAAAATATTCACTGCATGATGACAAAAAATTCCCCATGGTAATTAAAGCATGTATGTTGATTCTGTTTTTGTGGTAAAAATGCATTAAGTTGATAAATTGCACCAGAAGCAGATACCAACCAACAGATTCTCTTGCATTCAGTTGATAATGTAATGCCTGAAAATAACAGTGTCATGAATTGTTCTGGACCTACCTACAAGTGATACCATATAATAAATCAAGACACTATCTAATACAACTCCAGCTGTGAACAGAGGTAAGCTTTGGATTGATTGTTGGAGGAGAAAACATGGCACATGGATTGATGGAAGAAAACAAAGGAGAAGGGGAAAAGACGGATGAAGGTGGACAGGCACTCCTGCCCCTCGTTATGTGAAAAAAAATGTTGCAAGCTTGCATCAAAAGGCAACCGGGCCATAGAAAAATAAATACAACAAGGTGACATGGTTAAGCATCAAAGCCAAGTAGAAACGATTAAGTTGCTTGAATTTTGAGAAAGATTGCACTAGCAATGAATTACATAATCATAATCCCAAAGAAATTTACCAACCTGCTCATCCTCCAACAACAAATGGACCCCACAAATTGATGATGCTTAAGTTTCTCATCCTTGGTAATTCAAAAATCAAAGAAAAAAGAATGAAGCTTCTCACGCTTTGTAATTCACAAACAACAACAATCTGATATCACTACTGCAACTTTAGCCAAATGAAATAAAACCAAACTAGCCAAAATATATAACCAAAAAGCTGCAAGTCTGCAGTTATAACCAACTAGAGTACCTTTCACTAACAATGTCCTTGTTAAAGAAACAAAACATATGTTCCCAAGTAAAACAAACTACGTTGAGCTTAAATCAAGAAAATCTTGCAAACCAGGTTGTCTCACATAGGTGTCAACAAGGTTACCCATGTAAACATAATTCACTTTTACTTTGTTTACTTCTTGAAATCACATTGACGAAACATAGAGGCAAATATGGTCCCATTGAGGTAATTTGTTGAATTAATTCCCATGCAACATATTTTCATGCATCCCCTTAATTTGTGTTCTAAATAAATTGGCTACAAAATGAAACTAAAAAAATTTCCCAGTGCAAGGCTCCCACTTATGTGGAACCTGCCCAGAGAGTGAAGCCATCTTTCCAATAAATTTCAACAAGTAAACAAGAGAAAAATTACATAATCCTTTTTCCTTTTCGAGGAATGGTTCATTGTCTCCCTTAATAAACTTCAAATTATTAGCCCCAAAATATAATGATGAACTGTGTAATATTAGAAGACATGAACTTGACAGCTGAACAACCTTTCAAATTTCAATAATAGCATAATGCAACTAGCACAACAGGAATCATATTAAGGACATGTTTGGTCGCCTATGCTTCTGCAATTACATGTGAAAACGAATGCATTGATTTGCGAATAGAAGTGTATTTGCTTGCCTCGAACCGGTTTGCAATTGCAAATGCATTTACTACACTTGTCTGAAAAATCACTTGCATTGGCATTATTCACAGGCAATTTTCCAATTTGACTATAGGTTGTAGTCACAACTGCAAGTCAGCACCCACTTTATAGGCATCTAAAAGTAATTACAGTTTAGTAGTTGCTTGTAGCTGGGCATTTAAAGTTCTAATCATGGAAAACCAACACCCTAAACTTCAATAATTCCAAATGTTTGCACTCTTTAAAAAATTAAACAGATCAAGGCAACTTGCCAGTAGCCTTGGCCGCATAAGGAGTATTAATATGAAAATAATACTCATCAAATCCCTCTAGATTAGAATAAGTCCACAAATCATGGGTCCATCCCTTGCCTCCTATTTAGCATATGATTAATGGTGGCAACAATACACAACAAAGGATGACCCCAGTGTATAGAGATTCTCACTTGTGTGGGATCTCAGATTGCCATGTACACGGTCCTACCTTTGCAAGGTTGTTTCTGTGACTTGAACTCTGGCCACCCAAGTTGCAAACAAGCAAACTTGTTGTTGCACCAAGGCTTGCCCTTCTATGGGCAATACATGCATACAGAAAAAGTATACAATCCAGCAAAGACTTTTCCAATAGTGCGTCTGGTTCATCAGAAATAAACAGAAGCACAAGGCTTAATCATAAACCAGTTTGGTTCACTGAAAGTTGATAGCAAAATCTAACAAATGATTTGATAACTTTAAATTGTTACTTACATGGAAGTAAACAGTACAAAGTAGCACTTAATGAACAGTGGCCAACACTTTCATTGGAAGTGGTCAGACAAACTCTAGTAATCATGTTTTGCTTTGGTGAATTCAGCCAAAGAACAGCCTATCCACAGTCATGAATTACAAAACCAATCAGACCAGTTCATACCATTTACTATTTACCTCTCCAACCAGAAAAAGGATTACAAATTGGATCATTTCCCCCAATCTGGTTCAGAGGAGGAATAATTGTCTAACATCCCTACCAAACCAGGATTGCCACCAGGTTTTAATAGTTAAAACTGGGGGTACAGGGTAATTAGCATACCACCTAGTACCCCTATCATTCTTTTTATGGTTGTCATTCCTTTTTTTTCTTTAATCTTCCCTCCCATGTAACTAGACCCTGCCTATCTCTCATTCTCTCCCTTCTCCACATCTTCCTTCTCACTACTGCTTCACACTGCTCCACCGCCCCTGCCTGTTCACATCCCATTGCATCGCGGCTACCTCAGTCGGACTTCACTCTACTTCTCCCTCCACCTCCTCTTCCACTTCTTCTCTTCCTATTCCCTTCAATCTTTTGTCAAAGGCAACTAGTATGCCAGTGTACTGTGTGTTAATACACCAGTATGTATCAGGCCCATACAAGTCCAACTGATGGCCAACACATCCCTTAACAAAATTTAAAACCTTGAATATGGTAATCTATAACTAGTCAATCATGAGATCACATAACAAAAATACCCAATCTCTACTTGAAACCAAGGTTTCAAATCTTGATCCACTGTCGATAGTGGTTGAACCACTATCATTGGGCATACCGATGTCAGTATGCCCCCATGTCAACCAATACAACTCCCCCCTAAATGAGGACAAAATTAAACAAACAAAAGAGAAATAGAAGAGGGGATGAGGTGGAGAAAATGACGAAGCAGAGGTGTGAGGGAGGAAGAGAAGAGGTGGAGAAGAATGTGGCCACGCATAAAGAAAGGTGGCAGTGACGACACAAGGAGAGGAAGAGGAGATGACGGTCTATAGGGAGCAAGAGTCAAAAGACAAAAAAGAGACAGAGAGAAGCAGAGAGAGGAAAATGTTAAAAATAATCAACAACAATCATAAAGAAAATGTTGGTACCAAGCAAAGGAGGCTTGCTTTCCAGCACCCTTCGACTTGGACTCCGTACCATCCAATAAGCTCTACAACAATTGTCGTAAATTTTAAAAAATATTGATATTGGATGAGAAGGTGGTAGATTGTATCAAGGATCGTTATCAGTCCATAGGTGGACCGATACATATCAGCACATACCGATCAGCCCTTTTCGGAAAGAGGCTTAAAAATGGACGAAAATTCACAAAAAAACTATTTTAGGTTTTTAATCCAAATTAATGATAATTTTATTGTATTTAATTAAGAAGAGAGAGTATATAAGACATAATAAATGCATAAGGTTGTTATTAACCTAAATACCCCCAATTCAGACCTAAATTTAAGACAATAGAACTAATTGGGATTTAAGCAAGATATTTACCTTAATCATGTTTAATCTTTATAAATATGCATTAATATGCCTCTAATTATATGAAATGATAAATAAAACATAAAAATAAGCTAAATACCTTCAAATTGGAGATAAATTCATTAGATCTCGAGTTCCAACTCCTCTTTTATCCAAATCCAAAGCTTGATTATCACTAATCGCCAACTCGGTACTTTAATCACGAGCGAGAATGTGAGAATGAGAGTGAGTAAAAGAGTGAGGAAAGAGGGGATTTAAAGCCCCAAAAGAGGCCCCAACGGTCAATTTGACTATTGGGGTCAAACTTGACTCGATTTAAGTCGGTATCAATCAAATTCCAACCATGACATATTCGTGTCAATCGATACGGCGTGAGTTTTGATCACATCGACTAGTACTTGATCCTTTTCTATGTACTGCTCAACGCGAGCTAGTCAAAGTATCAACCAATTGGCAAACCAATACCTAACACCCATTTCATACCATTTTGGATGGTACATCAAACCTTGAACTATACCGCCCAATTTGAGTGTTGTACCAAATATAATAATTAGCATTGCTTGAAACCATGTTTTATGAGTGTTTAATCTCATCATATGCATCCTGACTCATAAAATAAAAAAGTTAGCATATATATTTTAATTTTACTTAAGTGTTTTCGACATTAAAACTGAGTTTATATTCTCCATGCTACAGTTATGTTCATCGACAACAATACTCTCCATAAGTTGAATTCTTGAAATGATCCCAATCCTAAGGACCGAATTGGTGGACATGGTTCACCTCCGCCTTTCAGTCTATTTCCAAGTCTCCAATTATATATAAGGAAAAGCTTCTCCATAGATGCAGTTTGGAATTTGGAAGAAGTAATCCTTTAAAACCCTCATTTTAATCTCACCAACAGTCTATTGTTCACCTCCATCAACTAATCCAGTACTAAAATATAATAAGTATTATAAGTATCAATGGCCACTTTTGAGTTCAGCCACTTCTGAAAATATTTTTCTTTCAGTCCTCCATCATACTTAATTCTTAGCTCTTCATTCTCCACTTCTGAAAAAACACTTGGAATGGGCCTGATCTAGGCCCTAAATATTAAAAAAAAAGTGGATCAGGCTCTTATAGCCCCTGTTAAGGTCCAATTTCAGGCCTAAACCAAACAGTTCAAATGTTTACAAGATGGTAAACAGTTCAAACCATCCGAAAAAGGATGTTCCACATCTCAATCCGTGCATAGACTAACACAGGTTGATATGATCTGCTCCAAACAAAATTGAATTCCTCAATTGGGAATATCTACAAACACCACCAAAACTAATTCATATCCTGCTAAACAAACAAACAAGCCATATTATCCCAACTATTTGGGATCAACTACATAAATCTCTTGCTGCCATTGAGCTATGCATAAAGCAATATCATTAGTTAAATTAAGAGAGTTTAAATATTTATTTATAGTTTCCAGAAAGGACTTCTAAGGTTTTCCTCAAAATCTCCTTGCATCACTAATAAAAATTGTCTCACATTCTCTAACTACAAAATCTATAGGTATCGCACACGTATCAACTTAAATGCTTTCTCATTTTATCACTTATCGAAGTTACACTTAATTATTCACAAACCAAAACATTTATTTTTATCTATTAACCACACATATCAACCTCGACATTCTCATCTCAATGATACAAACACTTTGTATATATTATTTCTTAATCGCTCAATCCTCATATCCATCATCATTGGCCTAAAAATTATCTTATAAAATGTCATATCAATCTATGAGATACTAGGTAGTCACACAAAACTCCTTGCATCTTTATCCACACGTCACCTGGTTTTTAGTCACTAAACAAGCATCAACATCTCCATCTTGTTAAATATTCGATCAAAGATGCCAACAAATTTTACCTATTAAAACTTTCTTTTCATAAATTTAACTATAACCTTAGTTCTTCTCTTGGTATTACTAAAATTGCATCTCATACATCTAATCTTACTCCTATTTGATTTTTAAAACCTTTAATTTCACAACTATCTTTAGATCTATAGCTCAAGTTCAGAATTAATTTCATTTAAACTCTCATCACCTATAATAATATTAGCAGCAAATAAAATACATCATGGAGATTCATCATGTATACGATAAGTAAGTTCATCTATTACCAATTAAAATTGGCCAAACTTAAAGCCAACCTTGATATAAACCTATACTAATTGGAAACTAACTCACCACAAACTCTATAGGTCTAACACTAATGAGTACACTATCATATGCATTCTTTTATGACATCAAGTAAATATATCTTTCTATTCTGAACTTGTAATGATAGAACTATAGGAACTCTATTATAGGTTTTTTTGTAATCAATATAAATCTTATGCAAATCTTTCAACGAACTCGTATCCTACTTATTAATATTTAAAAAATAATTTAAAGGATGAGTTTTGAGTGAAAATTATCGAATACATCCAAGATCATCCAACACAAAAAAGGGATAATTTGACTAATAAATGATATCCTTGTTCTCTTTTAATTAATCTAACTCAATATTTCATTAACTATAGTAAATTTTTTAACATGTTTTTCCCTAATATTGTCAATTTTCACTATTATAACAGAAGGGGGAAGCCTGATATCACAAAGGCCAAATAAAGATTTGCCTTTTAACCTGTCTAGTTCAGGCAAATGGCAAATAGCCAAAAATCATGGCTCCACTATAATAAACCATGTAATACCCATTTTTAGTTTCAGTTAAAAAGTATATTATTACTCATTAGACTAAAAGTAGGTACAATTAAGATTTTAGGTTTCCATCCAATGCTTGTGTCTGGTTGCTATTTGGAAGTGTGTACCTAGTTTGTACAAATAGTATATCAAGACGGAAAAGAGCAAATAGTAAGAGAAAAGGCACCAAAGGAGAGAGGAGGAGGATGTGAAGCAAGAGGAAGAGAAAATGGCGAAAGTGATGGAAGTAGAGAAAAAAAGCAGGCTAAGGCAAGGATTGCAATTTCGATCTATACTGGTGTATCGAGCCCTACTCGGTATGGCATGTACCGATGGTACAACGGGACATATCGGTGGTACACCCAAAATTATCAAAAAAGAACCTCCAAAAAAAATCTGAAAATTAAAAAAAATTAGATTAGAGTTTTTAAGTTAGAAATAAATATAAAGTTAGTATAATTTTAGTAAAAATAATATAAATTGACCCAATATCGATTAAATTTTGATTATATCATCATTAAAACCATTAATCACAACATTTAAAAAAACCTAATTAAAACCTAATTAAACCTATTATACTATCACAAACATATGATCCAATCCTTAATATGCATGAAATATAAATATTTGACCTACTAAATGTCCAATTTTTTAAAAAAATCAATATTAAACACACTAATCACAACATCAAAAACCTTAATTACTCCCTAATTAATATTATTTTACCATCAAAAATATATCAAACAAAATATTAGACATTAAGTCATACACCACATAGAATAGGCTTAATCATCTCATAAATCAATAAAAATCTAGGAAAAAATACATACCTCTTGATTAGAGTATTCTTTCTCTTAATCCTCCCAAAGTAGCCTCTTAAATTTGATCCAATCCACAAATCATAGCTTTGTTGAGTTTAGGAGAGTAAAAATGTGAGAATAAGAGAGAGATATAAGTGAAAAAGAGTTAGAGAGAGTTTAAGAGATTGAGAGAGTTAAATGAGTTGAAAGAGGGGGGAGAAAAAGATTTAAAAACCTTTTTCTAAGCCTCAAACGATCAAATTGACCATTTGAAATAGGACAATCTCATACCATATTTGATAACGATCAAAATCTGAGAATACCGGTCGGTAACAATAAGATTTTGACTGTTACCACTCAGTACAGACCTCATATCGAGCATCAAGTGACCGGTACCGCCCAATATACGACGGTCCGTGTACCGATATCCTGTAGGACTGGTACGTACCACCCATACCGGGCGATATGCATCAGTAAATCAAACCCTAGGCAAAGGTGTACTAGAGGGAAAGCAGCACGCATGAAGGATAGTGAAGGAATAAAGTTGCCATACAGCAAAGCAATGACAGCAAAGTGGAGGAGGTTGGTGGCAAAGCAGCATAGTGATGAGAGAAAGAAGAAAGTGAGGATCGAAGAAAAGGAAACATAAGAAAAGATAGACATCATAAAAAACTACAAAAAAAATATTCAAAGGGATATAGGTGCTGCTGCATTTGAGCCAAATGTACAAGAAAAGGTTCACCTCTTTAATAAGGCTCATCCATATTTACAAAGTATTCTACTAATTACCAACAGTAATAGTAGCCTTAGCTGCACAAGCTGAATAGTGAACAGTAATCCAAAATTTGTTAACATGAAAAAAAGAATCCAAAGTTGGTGTTGTAATGAAATATAAAGACATGTCATAGACACATCATAATGTGCAACTGAAACTCCATGACACGCATATATAGAATTCCATTGACTCAATCTTAAAAATATTGAAGTATATAAAAATCTATAGGCAAGTGATTCACTATACCATCCCAACTTTTTAACATCTTATTTGAAAATTCAAGCCAAGTCCCATCATTTGTAGACAGATAAAGTAGATCAGAGGTAAGCAACAAACTGAATTGTTGGAAGGTTAGCAAACAAACCTACGAAAGAGTGTCATGTAAATATAGCTTTTGTTGAATGTAAAAGTTTCACATAAGGAGGGATCATGTAAGTAAAAAAATCTTATCCATTAAAAAGGGAAAAGAAAAGATGAATGGAAATTACCATTGATTTCAACAGCACAAGCAATGCTTCCAGCAATCTCCCATCTAAAGGCCGCAAGAATACCAAAGCAAATATCAGAATTGAAAAGCTTTGGACAGCATAACGAGTAAAAAAAGGCAGATACAAATTACTATTTACAAAGAAAAACTAAAAATGGATAGCATAAAACCTCAAGTTTGTCAATTCAATTTGTTCAGAGCTTTATATTATAACAGGAATTTGTCAATTGACTCAATTCCAGAAAGCAATTTTACAATAGAAAAAGAAAATAACAGACTAAAAGGCCAAACTACAGAGAAAGGAAATTGAATCTTATATCAATCACTATCTTAAAATCACAAGGGAAGAAAAAGATTAAATTTCAGGAAACATCAAGGTTCAAAACTAAATTTACAGCCACCCTTCAAATAAAGCTTCCTAAAGGCTTTGGGGCAGAAGAGTCTTTTGCAATCAGAAAAATGTTACTTTCAAGTTCTGTTAACACATTAAGTTGTCCATCAAACAAACCAGGGTACCTTTTTTTGGTTGTCTTCTAGCATCTAAAACACTGTTGATAGCCACATAGCCCTGGCAGAACCCTGAACGAAAGACGGAATTAGGCTCTCCAATGCCCAAACACACTATGATAAATGAAAGACTTTGCAGTAGTAAACAATCACATATACCACAATATGAAAATTATGTGAAACATGAAATTCAAATAGACAAGCCAATCAACCCATCAAACTGACAAGTAAATTATTCTTATATGACAGTGTGCCAGACAAGATTTGCAAGTTAGATGAATATAATTTGCAAATCATGTGGATGCATGTTCACATCAGCAGTCTTTGCTGTTAGGCCCTAATAAAGTCAAACTTACAAGAAATTGTTTATGGATTATCATTTCTAGACTGGTTACTGCTGAGTAGAACAGAAAAGATCAAATATCAAGTATTAAAACAAATATTCAGTTTTATATCTTCAAAGGCCATGATGAAGAACGATTTACAAAAGATGAAACGCCTTTGGCGAGTTGTCTTACAAGAAACAGAAACACATCCCATGTTAAGAACTCCCATGAAGAAAGGCTTTAAAACAAATGATCCTTTCAACTCCTCTTCAACGCGTTCCACCAAGCTCCACCAAGCAGTGAAAAGACAGAATAAACGCCGAAGAATTAGATGGGAAATATCAATATAGATCACATGGTAGACTCATAGCTGAACATTTCTAGAGTCAGGAAAATCAGCATCTTATTTCACTTGCCCGTGATAAATGGATGACTTAATGCCTGAGATACTGTCATCCTCTTTTCTGGATCCAATACAAATATTCGATCTAGAAGATCCTTAAAATTTGATAACATTTTGGGATCCTCCTCAGAAAAGCCAGACATGAGAGCACTGATGTCCTTTGGCTTAATATTTATCAGCAGTCTCTTAACAGGCTGCAAAAAAAAAAAAAGTTTAAATTGGATCCATCTGATTATAAACAAAAAAAAAACAAGAAAGTATTAAAACAACAATAAGTTGTTATATCCTAACAAACAAAAAACAAGCAGTGATTACAAAAAACAAAATGTAAAACACAAACCTTCTTTGTAACAGGATCCTCCTCAGTGGCATGAAAATATAAATCTTGATCAAAATGGTGATCTGTGAAGGCACCCTGTAAAAGAGAATCATTAGCCATGAATCAGAATCAAAATGTGAAATTGTGCCAAGCATATCTGTGAAAGGAGAGGGCATAACTTTTGACAGATTTGCAGAAAACAATTGAGAAAAAGTAAAGTTCACAACATGTGCAACAGATGACACAGATTCCACACTAGATTGGGATTTGATGACACATCTTTTATAGGTGTTAACCAAATAAAAATAAATCCCAATTGTTAAAAGTAGATAAGGCCAACAGATTCTTTATCACCTTCCGAAGCATCTTTTTGGGGAAAGGACCCTTTAACTCCATGTGTAGTCGAAGCATGTCATTGTTTGATGGACCAGGAAAGAGTACTTTCCCTGTGTACAGTTCATATAGACAGCAACCAACCGACCACACGTCCATTGGATGATCATATGGCAATCCAAGAACTGTAGAAGAAAGAACATAATCGCTATGTTACCACTTAGCAATCAAACAAATTAGGACCCACAGCATGAATACACACGATACAACCACAATACATGCAATCATGTGCTGTATGCACAACATATGCAAAAAAAAATAAGGGACTCTGGAGACCAGACCTAAAAAAGATGTAGTAGGTAGAGAATGCTGAAAGAAGAACTTACTTATTTCTGGGGCACGGTAAAAGCGGCTAACAAGGTAGGGTGTAATCTCATTCTTACCCGCGAACATAGCATTGCCAAAATCACAAAGCTTGAGCACATTTTTGGCCTCATTTACCTGTATATAAAATATAAAAAAAACAGCACAAGAACAGACCCACAAAAATTAGTCTTCACTAGCAGAAAAAGGACATGAGAAAAATAAAACATAATGGAGACAATGTACCAGCATATTATCCGGTTTAATGTCACAGTGCAGAACGCCACAATTTCTGAGATGCTTCAGCGCAATGAAAAGCTGCTTTGCATAGGCCCTCACAGCAGTCAGTTTTAGCCCAATGTTACGACCAAATTTCTTTAGAACCTCACGAAGGTTCATATGAAGAGATTCAAAAACTAAGCAAAGATGATTCCGATACTTGAAAGATGAAAGAAACCTAACACAATGACGTTTGTCCTCGGGATCAGCGCCTACCAATTTCTTCAATATAACAAGTTCATCCTGACCTGCCTTGTACCTATGTCAAGTTACAAAAGAAAAGGTTAAATGAAAGGACACAATTAAAATTTGAATAGTTCCCTCCTAAAAAGTAGAGTTTGCCCACTGACATGGTCTCATTGTTGCGAATCATTTTAATAGCCACTTCTTCAGGGTCACCTTTCCCAGCCTTGAGATCCCTAGCACGAACAACTGTTGAGAAGACGCCCTTTCCATGTGCTGCAACAACTTCATAGCGACCATCGAGCACTTCCCCAAACCTGTAACCTGCAGAAAAAAACCAACTTGAAATTATGAAAATGAAGGGTAGACAATCATAAAAATCAGAGGAAGTATTAAGAAAAGGATGATTCACTAGAGATGTTAGTTGAACTTACTATAATAACCCTCTGCATCATCCCAGTTGTCATGAAGATAACTTCTGTCTATCTGTGGTCCTTCACACTTTCCCTAAACAAAGCTCAAATGATAAGTAACAGACAGCAGAACATGATATGACAATTTCAGTAGTACAAGCTATCAATTTTACCTGTCAATTGGTGACTACCTTGTAATATACTTAAATACATATATAGGAAAACAGAACTGACAATGTCCAAAACTACATGGACAAGTCACATCAATAGTAACACCAAGCAAAAAGACAATTGCAAAATGAAGAATGCACAAACATTCAAAAACAGCATCATCAATAACAATTTAAATCAAGTATAATGCTTGAAGACATTACAACAAAGTCTTATCTGAAAAGGAAAAGTATAACCAATGATGCCATGTGGTATTTGTTGAAAGTCACTTTTAATCTATTCAATAGATCAAAGAAACTAAGATAAACACTGTTCAATGTTAAAAAAATTTGACGAAGCGGGGTGTCCAAGCATGTAATGAAGTCCATGCAAACTTTATCCACTCATCAAGCTATAGACATGCAAACAAAGAGACCTCTATGTGCACATAAAAAACTGGCATCCCACAATACCCAATTAATAACAGGTATACTTGTCTAGGAAAAGAAAATATGACTTGGCCATATGGCCATTTAGTTTCAAAAAAATTACTCACCAACAAATCTAAAGCTACATTAATACTAAGACTTTCAGCAAGAGAAGTGCAAATGAAATCATGAGATGACATCAAGAACAAAAATCTACTAGTTAATTACAAATCCAAGTTCATGACTAATGGTCAATACTTCAAGGATCAAGATGATTATTTAAATGAAAGAATGACCGCTATATGTTTCAGATTATAACTTCCCTTATCTCCGGGCTGTATCACTAAAGTTCTACAATTCTTTTAGGCAAACAGGAGAATATTATCCCTAAATTTCCTCTCATCCATGTGTGAGCTTTTTTAGAATTATATAGATATTTAATAGCTGAATAATTAGACTTCAGCCAGCATTTTATTCTGTGTGCATTTTATCTCTCTCTAACCAACAGTTTTCTCTTTCCTTCCACACATCCTCTTTCATCTTGAAACCTCTAGTACCTCAGGATTGCATTGACAATTCCCAGTTCAATATTCTAATTCTCCATGATTTGTCCATCAACCCTCACTCTTACCCAAACCAACTGGTTTTGGCACTCAAATTATCAGCCCACTTTTCATTATTTAATATTTTGTTTACCCACCCAGAAATACATTTATAACCACTGCCCTTGCCTCTTCCACAGGAAAGAGGGGACAAGCTTCTAAAGTGAATACTTTCCATTAAAAAAATTGACTAAAGAAAAAATTTGTATTATTCCAAAATCCAATTGGCATAAAGCAGAAAACTAGATTGGTAAACAATTAGATACATACGGACAAGAGCCTAACCTTCACACAAACTCCAGCTGGTGATTCTCCAAACATGTCATCAGTAAACATATCGGCTGATATTTCACTCTGAAGAAAACAAACAACTTAGAAAATAAATTTTAACAAAAAAAAATGTACCATACTGCTACACAAGAACCAACCTTTGGAGTACCCTCTCCAAGTCCCCCAACATTGTTCATTTTCTTATCAGCTAAATCTCCATTCTGTACAGGTGACTTTCCCACAGAAAACGATGGACCAACATCAAATACATTTCTGGAGTCATCCCTATTCTCAAGCTCTTCATTATTCACTTTGTTATCAACACTCATAGCAAGCAATCCCTGTAGATTCTCCTTATCCGAAGTGGCTTTCTCAGATTCTTCATATTATAAATATGATAATTTTCATTTAGATGACAATTATAAATAACTCCTCGATACATGAAATCAAAAGTATTATGGAAGTTGATGGACATAGAGTATTACCATTCACATTACCATCAGATGAGGATTCAACTTGTTGTAGCTGCCGCTGTCGATATTTTTCCAAGATAGCCTGCCTCCTTTTTCTGCTCTCATTTTTAATCATGTCGACATCATCTTCATCCTGCTTGGCAAGTTGTTGTTCAATTTTCTCTTGGTAGTCTTCCTCTTCCTCCTCCTCCCTTACAACCATCATGTAACACATTAAAACAAATAAGCAAATGAGCAGAGAGATAAGATACAGAAATCTTCCAAAATGTTGATCCAAACAACATTTAAGTCGTACCTACCTAATAGACTTTTGTGTGTGTTTGTCAGAATTGTCTTTCTTGAAACCAGCCTCCGAACGTGATTTATCCTTGTGATGCTCTACTTCATCGTACTTTGGATGCCTAGATTCCCTATGTCTATACCTGCTACTAATCCTATCTGTTTCCATTTGATCACCATGTTCTTTACCCTTATGAGCAATAATTTCCCTGTCCCTAGACTTATTCTTATCTCTATCACTATCATCCCGTTTTTTTTCATGCTTACTCTCCCTTAACCTCTCCCTCTCTACATATTTCTCCCTATTCAAATCCCTTGGTTTATCTCTTACTCTGTCTCTTGTGCTGAAGCTGTATTTTTCTTTCCCACTTTCTCTGTCCCAAATTTCATGCTTGTCTGCGTGTCTGTCATATCTGCTATGACTGCTACTCCTCTCTTTTTCCCTGTGAGACCTTTTATCCAACTGTGTTTTATCTGTGTCTCTGACACTACTACTACTTTCCCTCTCCCTATCTCTTTCCCGACTTCTGTGCCTATCATCATGTCTTCTTTTGCCACTACTCTCTCTTTCATTAGGAATCTCTATATCACTTACTTGATTTCTAGCTGCACATCTGTCCAACTTATGCTGCCTATTGGAATAATCCCTCTTACTTTCCTGCGAACCAACTTGATCATCACCCATGTCTGCATGCTCTGAGAACTTTTCATATGATCTCCTCTTTCTATGATCAATAGGCCTGGACTTATCCCTATATTTGTCTTCATCATGGTACCTGATGGAAGCTGGAGACCTTCTAGTGTTCCTGTACCTTTCTCGCGAACTTTTGGGCGACACTGACCTGTTCCTATCAGTTGCTCTTCTGTTAGCATCCTTTGACTCCATATACTGCTTTGAGTCAACCTTCTCTGAGTCACTGTCAGAAATTTTTTTCACATGATCAGAACTCATCCTGTCCTTTGCTGCATGAGAACTTTCTTTAGAAACTGGAGATATTGATCTTACTTGACTTTCTGAATCATTTCTGTCAGTTTGCATTTGCTTGTTGTCATTTAGTTCTAATGATTTTGTTATACTCTCAGCCTTCCAGACATAATTTTCTCCATCTGACGTATCTACCTCCATCCAAGCTGCATCATTCAAACTAGAATTCTCACATGACCAAGCAAGGTCCAACATCTTTTCATCTTTCAGTGTGTTCTGCTTATGACTAAGCACCTTAACATTTTTCCCAGAACTATCTTTCACCCCAGGCGCAATCTGCAATGGTCACAATACATGTTGATAATTTCTTCCAGGATAGACCAAATTTTAGATATTAAAAAAGAAAATGTACACTAAACAACCAACAAAATGAAGAAATTTATGAGAAAACTGTGTAAGTTTTGAGTTTTGACTAGGGAAAGGAAGCCTTTTCACTTTCTAATTTAGTCAGGTACTTTCATAATTATATATTGAAGAAAATATAGCATAACTGGTTTCATAAAAGGACTGAATTAATACAAGCATGAACTTAAGGACGACACATACAATGAGGCATTCTTCCTAGCTCCTTTTTTGGACAATATGACAAAGCCTAACTTGATTCTTTGTCCATGAGAACAAGCCTTGTCACTTAGGATTTCAGTCAGCCAAAACATCTACTTACTGCTTATATGGGAGAAAATAGCAGATTAAGTTAAGAAGTACATTAAATTATACATGCATGCACACATATTATCCTAAAAGCACAATTAGAAAACTAAATAAGCTTTTTTTTTCTAATTGCTTCATCTAATTACACACCAAAGGCTAGCTTAAAATGCTGACTAATTCACTGATATTTTCTAAAAAAAAGTGCGAGATCCCAATTCAGGAAGATGTATTCGAGAAAGATTGAAGCGGACCAGATTGGAATAAACATCGACGCCGTCAGGCTTGATTTCACCCGATCCAGAGTCGGAAACCCCACCGGTCACGAAGTCATCAACTTTAGTGTGATCAAGGTTGGCCATCTCCTCGTCATCTTCGAGAATCTCACCCTCCTCTCGCTCCTCATCGGCAGGCTTCGGAACGGGCCAAGCAGCAGTCTCCGCCTCCGCAAGCCGAGCGGCCTCCTCGGCCCCGTCATCACTCTCGCGACCGCGTCTGCTGTGATGGCGGTGATGGTGACGGTGACGGTGCTTCCGTCGCTTCGACGATGTCTCCGCCTCATGATCGTCTGCCGAACGGCAGTGCTTGCCGCTTGAGGTAGGCGACGGCGACTCCTCGCTGGCCATGACGATCGTTCGATTTGGGGGGAGGGGTGGGCGGTGATGGGGTGATTAGGGTTAGGGTTCCGAAGGGCGACGTCGAAGATACCAAAACAGCTTTGGCTGCTTCTTTCGTGCCATGTGGCGATAGAGTTCGCTCCTTTTAATATTCGGGGGGGTCTCGGAAGCGTTTCGTAGGGCATCAATTTTACCGGGTGAGATTGTCTTCGATTTGACATCCTCGAAACCGTAAATACAATATCCTAATTATAAAACTTTTCTTTTAATTTCTTATATTGTAGCTTCTTTGATCATTGACTTACTGAATTAGGTAATTGGTGTCGAGAATTAATAACCATGGTATTGTAAACTATTATAAAACGGATGTACAACGATAAAAAATTTAAATATCCTCGAGTCGATTTTTTTTATTATTGGACAATATACCTAAAAAATCATACTAATTGATTTTATTGGATGCCACCTTTGGGATAAGTATGTTTTTTTTTATATTTTTTTTTGTCTAATAGTGCATTATTGAGTTTCGAGTTCTATGTATGAACGATTTAATATAATAAAAATTTTATAAAAATGTTAATGAATAAAAAAATATTTTTTTATGAGATTTCTTCCTTGATTGAATAAGTATACATCAAGGTTGAGATAACTTACAAAAAAATAATTCTGTTATGTTTTAAGATCCTCAATACTCGAATAAGGGTTGTAACATTGTAATGGAGTAATTATAAATTATCTCCTATAGTTAATTATGATTAGCATCTGGATCTTTATATTTTAAAAAATAACATCAATATTTTTATACTTATAAAAATAAATTATTTAACCATAATTCTCCTGTATTATCATATATAAAAAAGACACGAATAGAAAATATAAAAAATAATTTAATTATTTTTAAATTATTAATTTTATATAAACTTCCTTGACTTCTTTTCTCTTCTTCTTCTAGTTCCAACTTGCTTATCTGTCACCTGCCGTACTTGTTGATCCTGCTCATCCGTTATACTAGTCACTCGTCACTCACCCACCGCACCCACTTGGTTGTCGCTTGCTCATCGCATTTGCTCGCTCGCTGTACCTACTCACTTGTTGCACTCACTCGCTCACCACACCTGCTCGCATATGCTCCCTCACCACCCTTCTTTCCAACCTACTCATCGGTAATTTTTACTGTGTAAAAATTGCCATTGTGTTTATTATGTTTCATATGTGTATTTAGTTGCAATTTTTACTATATAAGGTGTCATCTCTAAAGGTAGACAACTTCCAGTAGAAACAAGAGATTGATGGGAAATTGCCACTGTGAGTCAAACTACAATGAGGCATGACAAAGTTCATGAACCAATAAGCATATAAGTTTTGATCGTTGTTGTCGCTTTCATGTTGATATGAGCTCATGTGAGCAAATGAACAAACTTGAATATGATTTTTGCTGACTTGCAGTAACTCTGCTTAAGTTGTTGTGATATATCGATCTGATGAATATCATGTAAACAAAGTTACAAGAAGAAAGCAAACGTACAAAAGTATTCGATGAGCTCTGCGACAAATGGCACAAAATAATAGATCTAATTTTTATTTCAAAGATAACTCGAAATAGCACAACATCAATTCCAGCATTATGTTGATGTTGTTGCCACTTTTTTTTTTTTTTTGTCATGCTACCTTCGTAATCAGGTAAATGAAATAAGATTTTACATCCAACACAAACACTTCCATTTCATACAGGAAAATGAAAGAAAAAATAATAATTTCTCATCATTTCATAAAAAAAAAAGGTGTGACGAGCAAGCGAGCGACGGCCAAGCAAGTGCTGCAAGCGAGTGACGAGCAAGCTGGTCTGACAGGCGAGCAACCAAGAGCGGTGGGTGAGTAGGTGTAGCTGGTATTATTATATCAGCTACAAAAGATTCATATAGCCAACTTTAAATAGTTAGGTATTATAATTTTATCATTGTTATTATTTATATAGTGGATCTCAAAATAGTTAAGAAATTGTAACTTGTCATTATATAATAATGTCAATAACTTTCACCCTCGAACCCTTACTCTTATTATCACCAACTTAACAACAATCATTCTTAAAAGAAAATAAAATGTCAGAAAAAAAAATTACTTTTGAGTTTTCCCTTTTTTTTTATTTCCCAAGGTATCTCTATCTTTTTAAAATTTATGGAATATCATGTCATAACAATAACTCTCATTTTTCTTACTGGTCCATTGATTTTGCATCGATCCTTATGATGAATCAATTTAATTTGTTGATTATAAATTAATTTTTATATAAACTTATAAATATTCATATTTCTTTGTTCTTATTTATAAGCTAATAAAGATATATATTTTAAATTATTTTTTTATATAAACTTATTTCTATTATATTTTGAGTCCATTTTATTTTAGTTATAATATTTTGAATATAACTATAATGTTTTTATTAGATGTGTCTAAAGTACTAAGTATGTTCATTGCTATCATACAAGTCTCATATTCAATTGTCTTTCTTCATGAACTACTAAGAATAATTATTTATTTTTTTATAAGTTAATTTCCATTATATGTTGAGTATATTTATCTCAATTATAGTGTGTTCGATGAAGGTGTAAAAAAAACATACATATTTAAAAACTTTATAATCAAAAGTGTAAATCTTATATACGAGGGATTAAACTGATTCACCATATCGATCGATCCATAAGGTATTTGGGTAAAATCTATGCTTAGTATGTCAATAAGGATATATATTTAATTTTTTTATATGGACTTATTTCTATTCGATTTTGAGTCCCATTTGATTTAGTTATAAAATTTTTCAATGTGTCCTTAATGTTTTTATTAGATGTCGCTAAAATACTGTAAATATGTCGATAGCTATCATAGAAGTCTCATATTCAATTGTTTTTCTTCATCAAACAATTAGAATCATTATTTGAATTTTTTTTAAATTAAAATTTAATTTATATTATATTTTGAGCATATTTGTCTGATTACAATGTGTTTGATGGAGGTGTAAAAATATTATAATTAATAGTATAAGCCTTATACTTGAGGGATTGGATCAATTCACCATATAAATCGATGGGTGAAATCTCACCTAGGTCGTTTTAATGATATATTAAATATTATAAAAAGATAAAAGGACTCTTTTATTTGGGAAATTGAAAAGGAGCACTTTCCGAAAAACCAAAAAAGAAAAAGAAAAAAAAGCTTGAAAAAGGAGCACTTTCAAAAGAGAAGTGCCACTCTACATGACCCTTTTCTCCTTTGTTCTATTTCTTCCAATATGACCTTACTTGAGTGAATGCTTATCACACGAGGTCTCAAAGAGAGCACTAGCAATGCAAAGGCAAAAAGAAGAAGAAGATTACTTCAAGGCATTTGCTCCACATTCCTCGCCATCATTATTCTCTTGGGGAACCAAATCTCTCCCATCAACAAAAAATCATGCAATTTTTAGGTACAAAGTGGCCCAACAACTAAATCCTTGTAGGGGCCATATCTTTTCCCTCTTCCCTAATTTTGAGCTCATTTCCACTTTGCTATCTATCATTCATTGGACTTCTTACAAACCCCTCTTGCAGCAAAGATGTTTAATTGGAAGAGAACTTTGGTTAGATTTGATGCTCTAGAAGTTGTGAAAACCCTAAATGAAACAAGTGATGTTCCATGGAATTTTAAACCTGATGATGTACTCATTATTTTATTTGATTATGTTAATGGGAGCCACATTGGCCTTTTTATAATCGATGTGTGTTTTTATTTCAAGAAAAAGAGTGAAACAGAGTTCAATGTGCACGTGGCAAGCAGGTATAGGAAGTGCAAGCTTTGACGAACAGCGTTAACTTGGTGCGGTGACTTGGACAGGTGGCGGAAAACGGGAGGATTCTCGTCCGTATCGAAGCCCAAGGCACCGAACAGCGTGCCCCGCTGCCACGCATCATAAGATCACGAAGTTAG
This sequence comes from Musa balbisiana, assembly GCA_004837865.1. Classification (NCBI taxonomy): domain Eukaryota; kingdom Viridiplantae; phylum Streptophyta; class Magnoliopsida; order Zingiberales; family Musaceae; genus Musa; species Musa balbisiana. The sequence continues at coordinate 12,142,337 of CM017188.1, read as the reverse complement.
CGGAAAATGGACGGTCCTGATCTGATAAATTAGCAATATCCTGTTTAGAACCGAACATCAGTAGATGAACTCCCGGCTCTCTTCGTATTTTAGGCATATTGTATTTTTTAATTACAGAAACGGTACACCACGGCTTATCCGATAGATCCTGATCAGACGGTTATTATGGCCCGTGATAGATATGTTGGCCGAGTTACCTCGTTGAAAGCGAGAGGGTGATAGAGTAATTTGAGTTTGCTCCATTCGGACAAACGGGTCGCTGAGGCCGCTCGCTTCTCAGATAAGACTTCCAATCTATAAATAGAGGAGCCCTCCCAACAAAATATATAGAGAGATGAGAGCTTGACAGACAGCCCTCATCCCTCGCCAGTCTTCTTTGGTTTTTCCTTCCCCTCCCCCCCCTCCCTCTCTCTCTCTCCGCTTCGCTCTTGTTTTCTTGTCGAGTTAGGGTTTACTTCGGCTTGCGATCGACGAGGAGGGGGAGGAAAAGGAGGATTCGACGATCGAGGATTACAGAACGATTTCTGTTCCCGGAATGGCGTACCAGGGCAAGAAGCTAATCAACGATCCCAATGGTCTCCTCTGATCTATCCTATTTCCATCTTGTTCTCTTCGATTTGTGTTGATTTCCTTTTGCTTTATGGTAACTACTGTGATCGCTGTAGTTTGATCATACTTTTGGGTCTGTAGTGGCGCCATCGTTGGTTCTTTATTTGGTCTGGATGCCCTTGGCTAAATGGTCGGTGTAGGGGTTACCCTTCTTGGATCTAAATGCTCGATCATGTTGTATGGATATTTTCCTTTAACGTTTTATGATGCTATTGCTTGATTGTTAGCACTGTTTTACTGTTTGAATCAGTGGAAATGATCATCGTCATTGACTTGCATGCGTATCTTAAGACGAAGTGATCATTGTATGCAGAAATTTTAATCCATCTTAGGTGGTTGGGCAACATGAGTTTTCTAAATCTTGTGATTCTTGTAGCTTGACCATAGGAGGGAGTTTGTGCGGCTCTAGCTTTGGATCTTGATTCTAGTTGGATGCCTTTAGAATAGATGTTCATTGTTGAAAGAATACTTTTTTCTTTATGCAGATGTTGTTGTTTGGAAAGTTTTGTTATTAATTTTCTTTGTCGCTCCAAGTCTTCTGTTGGTTTTTAACCACTGTTTTTATTGTTTAGTTTTGTGATTGCCATGGAAATTATTGTGGCATAATGACTTCAGTGCATATAATGAGTGAAGCTGATCATTGTATGTTCACATTGATGCAAATCTGGGGCCGTCACAGAGCATGCATGTTTTAAAATGCTGATTCTCATTTATTTTTTCATGCTAGACTTGAGTGCATATATTGAGTGAAGCAGATAATCGTATGCTCACTTATATGCAAATCTTGGATTGTCGTGGAGTATGCATGTATTGAAATGCAGATGCTCATTTGATCTTTCATGACTACATCTGCAATTTTTGCAGATATTCAGTGCTTAGGGAATTGATCTAGATTTGTACATTTTAGAGTTGATGGATGGTAGAGGGCTGCCTGCACCCAAAAGTGATGATTCACTTGTCCCCTTTATATAGGGACCTTGTGGTGTACAATCGCTACGATCTCTTCTTGAGTTTACATGCTCAATTATTCTGCCTGGAAAGTCCTTTTTTTTTGCTTTGGATTATTACTCTTAGTTGCTTTTTGAATTATGCAACTGCTGTAGTGTAGCTGAGCACTATATGCTGACTTAAATTCAAATCTTGAGTTGTTAGGGATCATGCATGTGCCAGATGCTGATGATTGTTTCCATTTCTGTCACCTCATCTGTGGTTTTGTAGATATTTAGTAAGATGCACTTGTTATCTAGTGTTTAAGGTGTTGGTTTGGTTGTCCAAAGTGTGCATGTGGTGAGCCATGGAAGTTATAGTTGTGTGCTGATTGGAACACATACCTTCAGCTTAGCTGATTATTATGTGATGCCTTAACTGCAAATTTTGGGTCATAGGGGAACATGCATGTGCCATATGCTCTTGACTGTTTCCATTATCTTGGAACTTCTTTTGTTGTTTTTAGATATTTTGAAGGATACACTTGTTCTTTAGGGCTTAAGGAATTGATATGGTTGTGCAAAGTGCAGATGTGGTAACTGAATTCATTGAAGGACTAGTTGAGACTTATCCTGGCCTACAGTACTTGGATGGCTTTCCACAGGTGATGTTTCTTATGCAAACTTGTCCTGTTGCAATGTTGCCTGTTTACTTAAACATTATTGCATTAATATGCAGATTAAGGTTGTTTTACGTGCTGATGTCTTGAGTGCTCCGTATGATAAGGTTGCGGTCATATCTGGTACATATTTTTGTTATTTGAACTCTCTTTTTCCTATGCTTTGCTTAAACTATGTATTTTCTGAGAACTCGATGTGTGTCGCTGTTTAATTATCTTTTGCCTAAAAGCTGTCAAAAAACGTTGGTTCAAAATTATGAGGCTTTTGTAATATGTAAGTCACACAGATTAGGAAGCTTTGTGTAGTCAATACTGACGATGAACAAAGATACTTCTTTATTAGGAATTTTAATTAGCATTGGGTTCCCTTGAAATGCTAAACTAATGAACACGTGGCCGCTCGTTGCCTGGCACTAGGTGTAACCTGCCTCTATTGCTAAAAATCTTCCTAATTAAGTGTAATTTTGGGTCAAAGAAATGGAAGTAGTTTCTTTATGTAGGTGTAGCTTAGGATACTTATGTTACTCAATTACTCATATACTATCGCTCATGTGATTCTGAGGGTTGAGGAAGATCAAATTTTAAAGACGATTAGCATCTTGAGCAGGAAGTTCATTTTCTGAGGAACTTACTATTTGATGTATTATGCAATCTTCTATTTCTTTTTCATAATCATGTAGTTAACCATCCTAAGATCTATAAATGAATTATGCAATCTTTGAGTTCTTTTCCATAATCATGAAATTTTACCATCCTAACATTTATAAATGTTGAGTCTAACATCACACAGGATTTTTTTAAAATTCACTTTGACCATATTTTTGTACAATTTTTTTGAAGGCAAATAACCAAGTAATGAAATTGGATGTTCCCGGTCCATTCAGGAAGATACATAATGGAGTTATATGTTCTTGTTGTACTTGAGTACCAGAATAGTTGATAAGTCATCCAAAATAATGCTAAAAATTGATGCAAAGAACTTCCCAAATAAGCTTTTAGTTGGTACCAAGGAAAAATAACTACTTGGGCAAAATTTCCCTTTTAGACAGGTTTAACATGTAAAATCTATGACAGAAATAGGTTATTCTAAGCATTTCCTTTTACTCTATTCCAAATCATGGAATAGTTTTTTGTCCAGAATCCTGAGGGAAGATTGCTATATTCTCATTTACTTTTGGTTGTGAGATTCTCAAAAACTTTTAAGTATCTATAAACTAGATGTGATTTTTAAAACAGTTATGATACTTGAGGCATCACAAGGATTTTGAATACCAGATGGGACTAGTATGTACCAACCGAGTTACCAATATGTATTTAATTTTTAACTTTTTTTTGCTGATACTGGATGATACATGACAGTGTATTGCTTGTAGTATTAGTACCATACAAGTATGATTGGTCACCAAAAACAGTATCGACCAGAGATGGGCATCACTTTATAAGCCATCAGATAACAGAAATAATTTTCTTTTATGAAAATGAGTTTTCCAAGATGCACTTTGCCAACATTTTGTTTGGTTCATAGCTCTTTATTGATAGAGATATTTTTTGCTTAAAACTTTTCTATTTGAGGTATATATCTGTAGGGTAGTCCCCTAAAGCCATTAAATAGGAAACACATATATCATGGAAAGTTTTATGTATCACAATTGGTAACTGATGCCATGCCATTATGCTTGAGCATTACTGATCCTTTATCTTTTTTGCCCCTTATCTAATTTGAGTAGTATTGGCATCCGGCATGGTTATTTAGCGTATAAATTTGAAGCTGAAGGCCTTTTTGATTGCAGGAGGTGGAAGCGGGCATGAACCTGCTCATGCTGGATTTGTTGGTCCAGGAATGTTAACAGCTGCCATCTGTGGCGATGTTTTCACCTCCCCACCTGTTGACTCTATCATAGCTGTATGATTTCTATTATGACAATAAGTTTCTATTACAGTTTATGAAATTCAAACCAACTCAATATAACTTTATAGGGTATTAGAGCTGTAACAGGTTCTATGGGATGCCTTCTCATAGTTAAGGTACCACAACGTCTGTCTTATGAATTATTGCAATTAATCATTTCATATTTTGATTCTTTGCTTTTGCTTACTGTTTGAAAAATGTTAATCAGTTGACGTAATAATGTTCTTTTGACAATTACATTCTCTTCATGTAAGCAGAATTATACAGGTGATCGACTCAATTTTGGTTTAGCAGCTGAGCAAGCAAAATCAGAGGGATATAAAGTAGAGGTAAAATGCTACCGATGATATAGCAACCTTGATATTACATTAATATTGGATTTACTGGGATCTATTTGCTTTGATATCTGTAGATGGTTGTAGTTGGAGATGATTGTGCCCTTCCACCACCTCGAGGCATAGCTGGAAGAAGAGGATTGGCAGGGACCATTCTTGTTCATAAGGTATTTTCTTTGGTGCCATTTTTTGTATGATCATCCTTGAAATTACATGGTGTAAGAGTATATTTTTCGGGTACTATTATTTGATTTTTCTGTTGCTTTCTGTTTAACAATGCATATATTGAGAGATCTAAAGGACTAGGATTCTTTTTTGAGTTGAGACTGGCTATATGTATTAGGAACATGATACATGGGATCAGCTGCATATGTTGGATTGGTTAATACAGTTTGCGTTGTGGCAGGACAAAAAAGACAATCAAACAATTGAAAAGAATAGAGGGTTATAAGAAAAACTGAGAAAAATTAAGAACATGTGAAAAAAAATCAGTTTTATTAAAAGATATTGTAATTGTCAATAGCAAGGTTTGACGTATCGGTCCGAGCCAACGGCATGGCACGTGTCGCTCCATATTGGTGTGCTGACACATAGGATGCTGGTGCATGCTGGTGTTTCGATGAAGAAGAAAAGAGATTGAAGAGGAAGGTCTGGTGGAGGAATAGAGGAGGAAGAAGGAGAAGGAGAGAAGGAAGAAGAAGAAAGAAAAAGTGCAGCGATACTTGTGAAGCAACGACAGCGTCAAAGAGGCAGCGCAGCGGCTTCGTACACAAGAAGAGCCCTAATTTGCTTTTTTTTTAAAAAAATTAATACTGAAATGGATTGAGACCCACCACTTTTTGATTTTCTTTTATTTTTATTTAGACTGCCTAAAACGGGGTGGTCCGCGTATCGTTCCATGCACGGACCGGTATGTATTGCCCGTACCATACCGTTTCAGGTGGTACAACAATCCTTGTTTAACAGTACATATTATAAGTAAAAATCTTGTACCAAAGCATTAAAAAAATATTCTACCAAAGCATTATATAAAAAATTTATATTGAGGGTGTCATATTGTAGTAGTGTTTATGCAGAATTTAGTCATCAGTAGAAATGAGTTTTGAGCAAGGTTCTTTCCTTATAATTGGAGGACTTAAGACATGAAAATGCAAATTCTAATGAGGAAATTTCTTGTAAGTCGAGAATCTACAAATCTTGTCATAGGTAGGCATTCCTTGAGAAGGTGGGGGTTTGAGTATAGAATTAGATGTGGTCACAATTCAGATTTTCCTTGTAGGATCATTTTCTATTTGTAAAACTTAAAATTTTTCAATGTTCTCTACTGATTATTCATGCAGCACATATTAAAATGTTGTCCAGCAATATCCTACATCTTAAGGATAATAAAAGCATCATCCAAGGCTTATTAACTTCCTTTTTTGCATAGACTATGAAAAACCAAGGAATCTGCAGTCACCTATTTTAGGTCACATCCTGTCCATCTAAAACCCTTAGGAATCCATCTGTAAGCCCTTTTTTCGGTGGGGAAACCCTAAAATGGCCTTTTTTCCTCTTTAACTGTTATGAACTTTTTAAAACTTTTGAATGTTTTCCGAGGCTTACAAGGTTTTTATTTTCTTTTACTATACAATATGTAGGAGAGTTGGTGTTTGTTGTATGGTGGCAGCAGGTGCTGGGAGGGAAGGAATAAAGGAGATATGGCAATGACGGTGAAAAGTAGGGGTGCTGCATGAGGGAAGCTGTGAGAGTAAACAAAATAGGTGTCTGATTGCTAATGAAACACAAAGGCATGCGCTTGAGCGCATGCGAGCACACACACAGAGATGATTTTATTCGAGCCAGATAAGAGGCACCATAATAATACATCAAGGTTTCCAATGGGTTTTTTAATGGATGAGGTGGAATATATGCTGGAGAAAGGGGCTGGTGCAAGGGCCACAGTCTAGGTCTCTTTCTTTTAATTTCATTGGAAGGTGTTCTGTTACAGGTGGTGGGGCTTGTTAAATCCATGAAACAAACTTTCCTCATTTCATGTTACTGCAGAACGCTATAAAACACTGAGATTACATCTTCCAAATAGGTTTAAGTATTCTCTTGTCACACATACTCCATGTGGGTTGATTTAGGAATTTCTTCTGAATCAAGTTCTGTTATTTTTTTAATTCTTAGTTTTCCTATTCTTAGGTTGCTGGGGCAGCAGCTGATGCTGGTCTATCCCTTGCTGATGTTGCTGCAGAAGCAAAACATGCATCTGAAATGGTGGGTACGATGGGAGTTGCCTTGTCAGTTTGTACACTGCCTGGTCAGGTCACATCAGATCGCCTAGGTCCAGGGCTGTTGGAGCTTGGTCTTGGAATTGTAAGTGATCTTAAACATAGTAGCACTCATTGTCAAGAAATTGATCGAGTACCAGAATTTGTATATTGTGAGTTTGTCCTTTCAACCTAAAATATTCTTAAATATTTACCCTCTATAGATGTCACCTGATACACTATCCCAAGTTAAGTAGGAAATCTTACTTTATAGGTGCAGACATTCTCTTTGACAGAATAACATGACTGTTCTTCGGGCTGTGTTTTCAGCATGGAGAACCTGGTGCTGCTGTTGTCGATCTCCAACCTGTTGATGTAGTGGTATCTCATGTTCTCAAGCAGATATTGTCACTGGTAAAATTCACTTTCATGATTATCATCTCTTCTTTCATTCTGTCAATCTGTTTCTTGTGGCTGATTTTATTTTCACCCTGACCCTTTTTCAAAAGCTTTTTTATCAGTTTGGAAAAGAAGGCTTTTTCAAAAACTTCACTAGGGTCTTTGTGATGTCAGATACAGATGAATAAGATATAAGAAATACATTTTGTTGTATTAATTTTGAACTGACAATTCTGTCTCCTAGTTTCATGTTTGGTGTATTCCTGTATCCTGTGATCTTATTGTGTTTGACCACTATTGGAGTTTGTTAGTTGAAGCTACGAAATAAATGGAATTTTCCTCATGATTTTGACTGTGGCAGATTTCAATACTGAATCTTAGTATGCCCGGGCTGTCAACTAATTGCCTTGGACTTGAAGCCTAGCTGCATCATCAATGCTTATTTTGATGATTGACACTATAAGAACAAGCAATTTAGGAATGGCTATCTTGTGGGGCTGTAGATGTTATTTCAATCATATAAAAAAGAGGAATTGATTGAGTATTGAGGTATAAAAGAATTCAGTATCAAATACCATAGGCAAGTTGGCTGATTTCTTCTTATTAAGTTATAAGTCTTCATATAGTTTTGAATACTGTGCCATAATGACCTCTCCAACTGAACCAGATTGGTATACCAATTTACCAACTTTACTGATGTATCAACATTTTCCAAAATGTCTTTTTTATTGGTGTATCAAAGTGTACTGTTCCATTAGAGTTTGTGTATTGGCACCATAGAAGTTCTTGTGTGGGTATCATAACACTGTCACCAATATTTGACAACTGTTTTTTTTACATGAATAGCTCAGTTATAGGTCTTCACATAGTTTCGAATACTGTGCATAATGACCTTTCCAACTGAACCAGATTAGTGTACCAATATAACTTTACTGATATATCAACATTCTCCAAAGTGTTTCTTATTGGTGTATCAAAGTGTACCTTACTGTCACAGTCTGTGTAGTGCCACCATAAAAGTTCTTGTATGTTGGTTGTAACATGAATAGTCCTTCATATCTGGTCTATTATTACAATTTTGAAGTGTTATGATTGTTTGTAATTCATATTCATATGAACTGTGGTGGAAAATGTCATGTTTGTGTTTCTTGATATTAAAAACTCATACCTTTTAGAGATTTGTAACTATTTTAATTACTTGCAGGAAACAAAATATGTTCCAATAACCAGGGGTAGCAGAGTGGTTCTTATGATTAACGGGTAAAAGTTCTAGTATTCTCGTTTTTGCAGATCTTGTCAGAGTATAATTATGTTTGCAGCTGTGAAGCTTCAGTAGTCTGACATGCATATTTGACCAATATGAAGTTTTGCATAATTTAATCAGTTCTAATACTAAACCTGATGTAAGACAAATACACAGAGAGTAGAGAAAGCAAAATTTTTCTAGGATTCAATATTTGCATTATGGAAAAATAGAAGATTTTATATAAGATAAAACAAAATAAAAACTAGTAGACTTTACTCACTGGTTCTGATATTAACTTCCAGAATGAAGGTCTCATGGAGAATAAAAACCAGTAGATGCACTCTCTTGCTCAAGCATTAATTCTCAAAATGAAGGTCTCACGCACATCTGCATGTGCCACGTGGAATCACACGTAATGTTAAAAAAAAAAAATATTCATTCACTCATTCATCAATTGATTGTTATTCCAGTCCTTTTACCTCATTTTATTGACATCCAAGTGCAAGGAAAAAAGGATAACTTACAAAAAAACGAAATAATATAATAAAGAAAATTACATATTATAAATTAAAATAAACTAATCATTTCATCTTTCCTTCCTCGGGGAAGATATATTTCTAAATTTATTTTGGCAACTGATTCTTTTTTAATAATAAATCTGATTGATAAATTCTACCTTTGTGGATTGATGAAACTTTCTTGTAGAGACCTGATTGTCATTTTATCAGTTATCTTTTTTTCCTTTAGTGTAATCCAGGAAAATAAAGTAGAATTTTGGAAATGTCTTCTAACTAATGACATTTGCAAAGGAAATCCTAAACTGATAAATTTTATTCAAACATAAACTATATTAAAATAATTTTGCATCATTTGCATCCACTGCTTAAGAACTTGTCCCAATTTTAGATTATTGAAATTTAGATTGGCTTTAATAATAGAATGTCTTGATTAAAATAGAACTTTAATACCAAATCTGATTTAACAAATAGCTTTGATACCAAATCTGATACAGGACAAATGCATGGGGGCAAATAAACATATATTTTTTAAAGTTTCCATAGTTGTATAATGGGGAACAAAAGATGTTAGATAAGATATAAGCCAAAATAAAAAGACTACCAGACTCATTTTGGTTCAGGATTAAGTCTCATGCCTTTACATATCTCAAAAATCACACCTTCACATGTCTTTATCGCATGTGAATTGTAAAATCGTATCATCTAAAAGAAATATCACCCCACACCACTCATATATAGTGTAGAAAAGTATTATTTGTTCATTCATTCATATTTTGATTGCTGTCACATTACAATTGCTTTCCCCTTCTACGGACCCTGAAGTACAAGAAGAAAAAGAAAAACCTACAAGAAATAATGAAGAATGCAATAAAGAAAATTGCATCTGTAATGCAAAAATATTGTCACTCACTTTATCTTTCCTTGAGGAAGATGTATTCCCAATTTGTTTTGGAAATTAATCTTTCTTTTTGATAATATATGTGACTAATAAGCTTCTATATTGTCGGATGATTAAACTTTCTTGTAGAGACGGAACCTCGATCAAGATTAGTTTTTGATTTCTTCATCATTTTTCCTATTTGGGTTTCTTTTTCTTCTAGAGAAATTTAGGTAACTAAGAAACATATGAAATGTTGCCATATGTCAAGTTTTGATGTTTGCAAAAGAGTCATAAACTAATAAAATTTATTCAAACAAAAAATTAAGGTTCGCTGTATCGTGGCATACCGCTCGGTATGGGTAGTACATTGGCATGCCCCCATGTATCCTGTGTCGGTATGCTCGGTACAGTTTGATATAAACCATATTGACAGCTGGTCGGTACATTGGTATGGATCGGTAAAGTGAACCATGCAAAAAATATTAAAATAGTTCTGCATCACAATACAATTACAGTGCACATCCATAAAGAGTAGGATAGAGGAATTTGTGAAAATTGTGATTTGGAAAATCTTCCAAGAGCATTGTTTAGGAACTGCAAACCTTGAGTAAGGGTAGGAAGAGACAAATGTCATTATAGGAACTTTATGTCTAGTTAAGATAATGAAAAATTTGGATCCCTGTACACATGTAATGAAGGATTTGTGTCATTGTACACAAAAGTGAAAAGTATGGGAAGGGTAGGCAGAGGCAAGTGCCAATTGGGTTTTCACCTAGTGGATTTTTGCCGTATATTTCTTAAAGTGGTTTGGTTTTGTAATTTTCTAGGTGGAACTGTTTCCTCTATTTTAAAAGAGAAAAAAGTGGGGGGCTATCCTGCGATGGTAATCCATGAAAATAGAAAGCAAAGTATGTTTGAGAAACTATTAAAAAATTGCTATTGCATATGAAGAGCTAGTTACTAATAAGGCAGTGGTATTTTATTATCAGATTCCATCCATCCTTATTCCATTATTGTTAATTCATGACTCTTTTTTTTTATATAAATAAGCATTAAGATCACCGAACTTTGAGAACAAAATTAGCTTTAAATATTTTCAGCTAAAAGATAAGCCATCTAGTTGCACTGTTTAACTAATGTTTCAGATTTTTTTTTTACAATTGTCAAAAAAACTCTTTTTCTGTTTGTCAGATGAGGTTCTGAACCTCAACCTAAGGTAGGTGAGTTAGGTGCATCATCACCAATTAGTGTTTTAGTTATGTAGTAAAAAAGTTTAGTGCTGATAAACTAATACAGATCCTTCTAATTTTGGAATTTTGCAGAAAATTTGCAATAATTTATTTTTGCTAGTTTGGTATAAAAATTAACCCCTTTATACTCATGCTGGAAGGATACAAAAAAATTAATTTGTAACTTTCTGTAGTAGTTTTGAATATGTTAGTCATATTTTGAGACAACGATTAAAGAAAGTACATTTGAATTTGTTATTTTCGTCATTATTGTTGCACAGTATTAGGAAAATGATAGATACAGTTCTAAGGTTAAACCAATCTGTATAATCAGACTTGGTGCCACCCCCATGATGGAGCTGATGATTGCAGCCAGAAAGGCAGTTCCACAACTACAAGTAGAACATGGACTTGCTGTTGATCGTGTTTATACTGGATCCTTTATGACTTCACTTGATATGGCAGGTTAGCTTATTTAAGTGGTTACCATGTTCACCTTGTTTTAGTTCTAATTAATAAGATTGCTTCCTACAGGATTTTCCATTTCCATAATGAAGGCAGATCCAGCAATACTGCAACGTCTGGATGCTCCAACTTCAGCTCCTTCCTGGCCTGTTGGTGTTGAAGGTAGTGAGTGTTCGTATTACAGTATCATTCCCATCAATTTGCTCACATCCTAGGAATAAGCAAATTGATTTAGTTTTTTATCAATCTGTTAGCTAAATGGTTCCTATAATTTTAGCAGACTTTCATTTAGAATATGCTATGTGCATGTCCCTCAAGTGTGCGCCATGACCAAGACTAATTGCATCCTGGAGTTCCAATTTTATTGCAAATGAGGAGGCTATATAATTATGTAGACTGATTTTGCAATCTGATGGTTATTATATAAGACTAAAGACTGATGAACAGATTGTGTAATGACTTAAACTCAGTACACATCTGTTAGGTTTTTATTATGACGTTTCCAGGAAAATCTTCTAATCACTGACTAGCCAACCATAAAAATACATTTGAGCACATACTTTTTCTGGTACATGGTGATTGGGTGACTAGGTAGTGAATGTACACTAGGTGAGTCCATGCCTTTGATGCTATAAACTTTCTATATATAAGGTCAAAGAGGCATACAATTTCAAGTTTCCTGTTCTTGAAATGCTTTATAAATTCGAGTAAACTCTTATTATTAACACAAATGGAGGGACTGAAAGAATTGCACCTACCATGTCACATGGGTGCATAAATAACCTTGTAGTCGTTCCTTTTTTTTTTACTGTAGGAAACATTTTCGTCACTTTATTTCTGCATATATTTCATAGTGATCTGACAAAGTAATGAATTCTGGTTGTAATCCAAGAAATTTTCTTGGTTAACATATTTTTCCTTGTTTGTTTTTTTTGTGTTTGTTTGTTTTTGTTGGTGTGAGGTTGTTTTTAACAGTACCTTGCTCTGGTGCCACTAAAATAAGGGCTTGCTAATTACTTCTTGCATATTTTATTTCCAAACTTTTGCACTAATTAGGTGTTTTAAACCTGTAGGAGATCACCCACCTACCAAAATCCCTATTCCAGTGCCAGCATCTTGTTCAAGAAAGACTGATGAGGTAGAACTCTATTCTAGTTTATCTTTTCACATTGCTGTAAAAAATGTTATTATAAGTTTCTTTTCTGTTTCCAGTGATGTTTTAGTCAATTTTGAAATGTACTAATTTTTTCTACTCTCTAATTTGCTGCTAATTTAATCAATAGTTGAATCCCAGTGACGTTAAATGCAGCTAAGAATTTAATGGTAGATCCTGGGGATGTATATTGATCTTGTAATGTTTGTGAAAACAGTTTTGTGATGTCAAATCAAAGGTCATCCTTAATATTGTTACTCTTCATCCTATGGATTTGATTTATCTGATTTATTGTTCAGATAATACTGTTCACTGGACATTTCTCAATTTGGATTTCTGCTGTGTTCACTACTTAGCCTTTTGAACCTTTTTATCTCTGCTGTTGATCATGATTTGGACATTTTTAAATCACCTGATAGTGGCTGGTCTAATTTAGGAACAAGATTTTTCTGTTATTACCCTAAGACTGATGAGCAGCATTCTGCATTGTGAAACTTAATCATGCATTGGTGGTTTTTGAAAAGCCACCAAGGAGATTCAGAGTAGTGAGCAATTTTGGAGGAGGGAAATGGAGTATTAACATCAGCCATTGCCACTAGAATATGTATTATATGCTGGACCAAGTACTTACTTTGTTGGATGTTTATTGCCTGAGGTCGACCCTCAGTGGCTGTGCCATTGAGCAAACCACAGAATTGCACCATTCAGGAGACCATCACCTCTTGTTCAGCAGTACTAAAATCATTGTCGTGGACCAAATATAACACATAGGGAACCTTCTTTTTCACTTGATATAGTCACACAACATAAGTGATCCAAAGAAATATGTATTCTTAAATAGGTTGAAGAAATTGGAAAATCAGCTATTTGCATCTGGTCATACTTCTGCATTTTACCCTTGATTATACTTATTGACTTGCCTCTTTTATTGGTTTTTTTTTGTATAGAAGTAGGAAATAATGCATAGAAGAGGCTTCTTTCATGTTCCTGCTGATATTTATTACTTGGTCAACTACACTTTTTTCCTCTAGTGGACATTTAATGAACCACAAGAATTAAATGAGCAAGGCTGCATGATGGAGGTTGCTATTGAGGCAGCTGCAAATGAGATTATTAATCTAAGGGAAAAATTAAACGAGTGGGACAGTAAAGTCGGTGATGGTGACTGTGGAAGCACTGTGAGTTCACTTACACCATATTCCTGATTTTCATATAATGAAATGCATTTCATTGGTTAAAGATTTCTACTTGCTGGCTCTGTTCAGATGCATAGAGGTGCAACAGCTGTTCTTGAAGACATGAAGAGATGGTATGGGCACTTTTTAGTTAGTTATTCATTTCATGCTAGTTGTCGACCTTTCTATACGACATCTATGAATCTTTTAGGGAGTTCTGGCAAGCACTAAAGGCCAATCACATTAACTGCAAATGACTATGTGGTGTCACTTGCTGTATATACTAACTGCAATGACCATGTGGTGTCACTTGCTGTATATACTAACTGCAAATGACCATGTGGTGTCACTTGCTGTATATACTAACTGCAAATGACCATGTGGTGTCACTTGCTGTATATACTAACTGCAAATGACCATGTGGTGTCACTTGCTGTATATACTAACTGCAAATGACCATGTGGTGTCACTTGCTGTATATACTAACTGCAAATGACCATGTGGTGTCACTTGCTGTATATACTAACTGCAAATGACCATGTGGTGTCACTTGCTGTATATACTAACTGCAAATGACCATGTGGTGTCACTTGCTGTATATACTAACTGCAAATGACCATGTGGTGTCACTTGCTGTATATACTAACTGCAAATGACCATGTGGTGTCACTTGCTGTATATACTAACTGCAAATGACCATGTGGTGTCACTTGCTGTATATACTAACTGCAAATGACCATGTGGTGTCACTTGCTGTATATACTAACTGCAAATGACCATGTGGTGTCACTTGCTGTATATACTAACTGCAAATGACCATGTGGTGTCACTTGCTGTATATACTAACTGCAAATGACCATGTGGTGTCACTTGCTGTATATACTAACTGCAAATGACCATGTGGTGTCACTTGCTGTATATACTAACTGCAAATGACCATGTGGTGTCACTTGCTGTATATACTAACTGCAAATGACCATGTGGTGTCACTTGCTGTATATACTAACTGCAAATGACCATGTGGTGTCACTTGCTGTATATACTAACTGCAAATGACCATGTGGTGTCACTTGCTGTATATACTAACTGCAAATGACCATGTGGTGTCACTTGCTGTATATACTAACTGCAAATGACCATGTGGTGTCACTTGCTGTATATACTAACTGCAAATGACCATGTGGTGTCACTTGCTGTATATACTAACTGCAAATGACCATGTGGTGTCACTTGCTGTATATACTAACTGCAAATGACCATGTGGTGTCACTTGCTGTATATACTAACTGCAAATGACCATGTGGTGTCACTTGCTGTCCTACCAAATCCCACATTGGCAGGAATCTCATACGACAGGCTGTCCTTTTAGTTTTGTAGGTACTCCCGACTTTTCGAACTGTTTGAGTTTTGTAGGTACACTGTGAATAAGCAGGTGAGGTAATGTTTGGTTAATTGTTATCAGAAACTTACATTTGCATGTTGTGTTAACCTGAGCTGCAAAAGTTTATGGAATTATTGTGATGATGATTCTCGACGGGCATCTTCATAGTTCATATGATGCAAATGCCCTAAAAGAGTGACTTGTTCCAGTCGTCGTTTCTGGATTCCCTCATTCGCTTCCTAATTATAGTTTTTCTGCTTCACAGTTATCCTCTAAATGATGCTGCAGAAACAGTAAATGAGATCGGAGCCTCATTGAGAAGGGTTATGGGTGGAACTAGTGGGATCTTGTACTGTATCATCACTCTGATATTCTTTCTAGATGTTTTGTTTTACATCTCCTGTTTTTGTTCCATCTGCTAGTGTGTGCATCACTTTTTGAAAAATGTATTTGCTGTATGCTAAACAGGTATGATATATTCTTCAAGGCTGCATATGCAAGCTTGAAAGGCAACCAAGTTATCACACCAAGCCAATGTAAGAAATTTTATCTTGTCGTTTACTGTGGACTCACAGAGCATTTTTCTCAGATAATAATGGTCATGAGAATACATTGATCCAGGGGCAACTGCTCTAGAAGCTTCTGTTGCAGCTGTCAGTAAATATGGTGGTGCAGTTGCTGGGTATCGGACTATGTTGGATGCGCTTATTCCAGCATCTAAAGTTCTAAGAGAGGCAAGCAAAGGCATACTTTTGAGATCTGTTCCTGTACATATATACGTTAGTTCATCTTTAATATTTGCACTGAGCAGATTTTGGATACTGGAGATGATGCTTTAAAAGCATTTCTACTGTCCTCTGAAGCAGCACTAACTGGGGCAGAATCTACCAAAAATATGCATGCTCAGGTGATACCTTTTCCATCATACCATTCAAGAGCTTATATGGTCTGTAAACCAGCAGTTAATGTTATATACTATAAGGCATCTACAATTTAGGTGTAATGACCAACTAATGTTGTATGTGCGGGCATTTTTTGATGCTTTATATAAAAAAAATTATGATCTGACCTTTCATGCATTTCAGTTTTGATTCAAAAGCTAAAAGCTAGTACTTCTCTGACACTGAACATATGCTTGCGTTAGTGTTGAAAGCAACTTAATAAAGCAGTTCATTGTAGTTGAAACTTTACCTGCCTTGATTTAGCTTCCACATGTAGGCCATGAGCTTCTTGTAACTTGTGTATGCTTCTTTATGTATCCATATGTGTGCTGCTGACCTACATGACGAGATGTACAAACATGCAGGCTGGCCGATCTACTTACATTGCTGCCGACCTACTGTCTTCGGTTCCTGACCCTGGAGCAATGGGTGCAGCAGCATGGTATCGAGCTGCTGCTCTTGCTGTTGAGAATAAGCTACGGCCTTCCGAGACCGAACAGCTATAAAGTTGAACATATGAATGATAATATCATACCTAACAGCAGGAATTATTCACATTTTGTTCCCTTATCTCATTTGTTTTCCGCTTGTGCATGCATGAGCTGAGAAAGCTGAGTCCTGTCTTATTCATCCCTTGGTCACAACAATGCACTAAGTCCTGTCTTATTCATCCCTTGGTCACAACAATGCACTGTAAAAATCCTAACAATAAAGATTTGATGCTTAAGGGAATTTTTGAGGGCCTTTGTTTTTTTCTTTTGTCTGCATTAACAGTTGCCTTTTCATTCTAAATTGCTGTGTTCTTTTATTTGTTATTTCTTTTTTTCATGTTAAAGTTCTTGTTGATTTACGTGTTTAGCTTGCGGATCAGCATAAATATTGTATTCGGAGTTGGTTTAAATAATCGCAAAGTAGATCAAACAGTAGGCGCAGATCCATTTGGACCTTAGGTATTGTGAGGTTTTCTGTTTCTTTGAACAGGTTCTGTGAAGAGAAAAATGAGTCGCAGCTTCCATCTGTCGACAGCGGAGATCTCATAGGAGAGTAATCTAATATTAACCTTTGTGATTGTCATCCTTTATCCAACGGAAATTATGAATTAGTTGATTAACGTTATTAAGAACAGAAGGTAAAAGGACGCATCAATCATCGAATCCATTAAGGTTATCCATTTAGCTTGAGACAATAGAATCCCTTGCCGAGTGCAAGCTTATTTTAAAAGTTCTCCAGGATAGAATCATGCTTGGCAGCCAACAATAATCTAGGATAAATAGTGGATCCAAATATCTGAAAGCGAATTGATTATCTTTGATTGGCAAAAAAAAAAAAAAGATAAATGTATACATCGACCAAATTACAAATTGTTCGTTTTTTATTTTACTTTTAAAGTTACATGCGAAAGTGAAACATATGCTAGTGACGTCAATTTTATCGATGAAAATACGAAACAAAGAATACGTAATTTAACGTTCGACGGCGTACAATATCGGTGGTGGACGGTGACATTATTGACGTCGACGTCGACACAATTGCTTGGTTGCCTCCGACGATAATAAGGATAGAATCATGCTTGGCAGCCAACAATAATCTAGATAAATAGTGGATCCAAATATCTGAAAGCGATTGATTATCTTTGATTGGCAAAAAAAAAAAAAAGATAAATGTATACATCGACCAAATTACAAATTGTTCGTTTTTATTTTACTTTTAAAAGTTACATGCGAAAGTGAAACATATGCTAGTGACGTCAATTTTATCGATGAAAATACGAAAACAAAGAATACGTAATTTAACGTTCGACGGCGTACAATATCGTGGTGGACGGTGACATTATTGACGTCGACGTCGACACAATTGCTTGGTTGCCTCCGACGATAATAAGGCTTGCTCTCATTATGACGCCACTTGCCTCTATGAGGAGCGCACTATCAATCTCATCATTGCTCGACCCTTTGCATCGACGTTGAAATAGTTACCAAGCAATAATTGTGTCAACGTCGATGCAGATGGTGGTGGCTGCCTCGTTGTTGACCCTTTGGGTGGATCTCAATCTCGACCTCTCCCCTTTTGCAGATACGTTTTCTTCGATGCAAATGTAGAGCGGTGCTGCTCGATGTCGACGTCGATGCAAATGCAAAGTAGCGAAATGGTCGCTCGACAAGAGGTAATGATGGAACTAACATGGCAGTGACGAGAGCAACATGAGCTTCAACGACCCCAACTTCGAGTCAAGGTTAAGATCCACCCAACAGGTCAGCAATGCCACCCACCTCCACGAGAAGCGCGTTGTCGACCTCATCACCACTCACCCCGCGTCGCTCTACATCTGTGACGAATGGGCCACTTGACGTTTACATTAGCGTCAACATATATGTAAAGAGGGAGTGGTCGAGGCTAGGATTTGCCTAATGGGTTAGTAGCGAGACGATCACCATCTTTGTCATAGATGCCATGATGACCACCATTATTTGTGTCAACATCAACATAATTGTCACTCGACAACTACGTCAGTGTCGATACAAATATAGAGTGACATGGGGCAAGCAGCGATGAGGTCAATGACATGCTCCTCATAGGCGAGTGGCGTCACGGTGAGAGTGGACCTTATCGTTATCAAATGTGGCAAGACAACTACATTGACGTTGATGCTAACGGCATCGTCATTCACTATTAAATATTAAAATATTTTTTTATCTTTTATTTTCATATTTTTATCGATAAAATTGACGTTATTAGAGTAAATGAACTTAGATGTTTTATTTTCGTAATTATAAGAATTTTAATATAATTTTTTAAAATGTAAAGAATGGAGACACTAAAAATAATTATATGTAATTAGCCCCTTCTCCATGTTGCTTTCGGATAAAAAAAAATCTGAAATATCCAAACGAGTCCTTTAATTTGTTGGACTTCATCTCTCTTAAATATCTTACTAGTAATGTTGTAAGATTGATAATTTATCCTGAAGTAAAATAAAATATCATCAACATACATTAAGCAAAGTATCTTGATATATATATATATATATATTCCTGTGCAACGGATGAGTCACCTTGTTTGACACCTCTCCCACTCTTTCTTTTTCTTTCAAACCCCTCTCCCACTATTGAAAGAACTTAAATGGATATCTATAAACAAGACATACAAAACCATGAGATGAAATAAACTATTCAATCCGGTTGACAAATCTAGGGAAAATATCAAAAGCCTAAGGTAAGACACAATATATCTTAAATAACTATGATTATTATTATTTTATCTCAGTAAAAAAAAATTATAACAATACACAATATGTATGATATGCTAATATTTTTATCATCATGATATTACCATAAAATAAAATTTCATCCCAAAGTTAACTTACGAATCTAATGAAAGCTAAATTTAGAGAGCGATATGCATGTTTTTATATTTTGAACATAAATTTTGGAGGATAAATACAAAAAGATCATTGAATTTAGAGGCAAAGATAACCCATGGTTAATATTAGTTTATTTAAGTACATAATAGATATAAAATATCTATCATACACTAATTTTACCATTATAATATTATTTTAAATTAAATCTTAATTAATAATTAAAAGTTCTCCTACATTTAGGTTGATAGGTAACTTCAAAACTAACTAGAAAGAGATATATAATAGTTCTTCGGTCGTATATATTAGATTTAAATTTAGAAGGATACATACCGAGATAACTAATCTTGAAAGCATAGATATGCAACTATTTTAAGACCTCGCAATGAGTCGGCAAAGTACTCAATCACAAGTTAGTATCTTATTCGCAATGATCAAAATTTACGGTAATTTGACACCTTCCAAAAATACGAAGCAACTCAATAATTTTCATATATCGTATAGTGAAGTATCGGCCGACACGCGATGTTGGAACGAAAGCCGGTTTGTAATTATACCGTATCGTGGAGTGTCGGCTACTTTTCCGGCTTCGCTTTTCTCCGTTCTCCCTCCTCCCCTCCCCTCCGCCTGCCCGCTTCAAACCCCAGGAAATCCCCGCCATGGGAGGAGGCCGCCGGTGGCCGCTCAAGCTCCTAGTGAAGGGGACATCCTCCCCTGTACGCCTCGCTGTAGGGATCGCCGTCGCGGGCCTCGCCTGGAACGCGAGCCCTCGTCCCGCTGTGGCCGCCGACTCCTCTTTCTCCTCTTCCCGTGAGAAGATTAACTCTGCCGTAGACGGTGTCATCCGGTCGTCTCGTGCGATCTACACGGTGTGTGCAGCCTCCGTATCCTTTTTGTCGTTCTGGCCACGGGTTCTGATCATTCTTCTTCTTCTCTACAGATCGCCTTCGTCGTGGTGGATTACAAGTATTCTTTGCGTAGTTTGCCTCCCGGTTCGAGCGATTACCGGATGAAGGTGTCGGAGGTCGCCCTCTTGTTCCCTTCTCTTGCCCCCCTTTGGTGTCTGCTACAAATTTTGATGCTAGTTTTAGCTGCTGACTTAGATCGAATTATCATATGATATAGACATTAAACATGATGGCTGTGTCAGTTTAGTTGAAACTGATGTATATCTATTCTATTAGATAAAATTCATCTTCTTTCTGTTAGAAGGAAAGGATATCATGTCTCAAGGCTTTGACATTCAGAAGCACTTAGACGTTGGGTTGCGCCAAACTGACCATACAAAGACAAGTTCTTTTGGAAGTATGAAGTCTGGTGTGCTATAAGTATGAAAAGGAACGACAGATCAATTACAGATTACCAATCTGTGGTTTTATGGTCTTTTACCTTGTCCATTACTGGTTCAAAGTGGCATTTTGGCCACTCATGGGATATCTAGACCCAGCCTTACCCAAGTAACCTTTCCTCTGTTGGGTAAGGTAACCTGAAATGAAGGCTAAATCTGAAACAAAGTCCCAGATTCTTAAATCCAATCTTCTTCTTCCTCCCTAGTTGCCATTGGCTTGGAGCTTTGAAATGTTGGTATCTCAATACCGATTACATACCAACCGGTATTTACTGGTATGACTAGGGTCCGATACCAGACCTGATAAATCACCTAGACTGGTACTAAATTGGTCTCAAAACAGGTATTCAGAACCATGTTGGAGACCATTATGTATGTATCAGTCTGCTCTTTGCCATTCTTTAATTCTGTCCAAGGCACAAACATTTGTTTGAAATCCATTTGTTTATCTTACATACACATGAATACATCCTTTGGACTAAGTGTCAATTCATGCTACTACAAAAATCGAATTACAATGGTTGTGATGGCTACAGATGCTAAATTAGTGAGAGATTTTTTCTTTTATTTGAAATCCTACGGTATATCTTCAATGCACATGAATACATCCTTTGGACTCTGTTAGGCGATGTTATAGCAACATTTCCTTATGATTAGCATGATGCTCTAACCAATTAAGCTAATATGCCAATTAGCAACATTGGCCTACAACTTACTGACCAAAGGTTAAGGATTTGGAACCTCATCTGATATATTTAAAGGTGTTAGCTAGTTTAGTTGATAAAGACTTTGACAGTTTGCTGCAAGGTACTGGGCTCGAATCCTGCCTTTGCCACTTACCCTTTACAAAAAAAAGAAGAAACATTAGCCTATAATGGTTCTGATGGCCACAACCTTAGGAAGGAGATTATATGCATACATTAAGATCCTATAGAAGAATTCATGTGCTGAACTATTGGCATAAAAGAAATATGTGAAATTTGATTAATTTATGCAATGGTCTCCCCTGATCAATTGCTTTTTGATGCAACCTTTATATACACTTTGAATTTATTTGAATTATCATATTATCTCTTATTATGTTCATGCACATTAGTTAATAATAGCAGCCATTATTGAATAAAATTTGCTTATTGTTGAATTCTGGTTTATCTTGGTGGTAGGTTCATCTTCGGTCAGCTAAAAGGTTACTAAAGCTATGTGAAGCTAATAAAGGTTTCTATGTGAAAGCTGGCCAATTTGTTTCCTCTTTGAGACAAGTTCCAAAAGAATATACTTCGATCCTTTCATCTTTGCAAGATCAGGTATGAGAAATGCAATATCTTTTCATGTGTTTCTGATTATAAATCAGATGAGTTGTTTTATTGTGTTATTCTCATAAATGTGATGCCTCAGGCAATTCCATGTCACTTCAAAGATATTGAAGATGTGATAGCCAGCAACTTGGGCAAGGATTTATCAGAAATGTAATGTAACCTCATCCTTGGAGCAACTTTGCCAATTTTTTTCGGATTTATTTTTGGCAAATGTCGAGATAGGGGCACTTTATAACCGTTAAATAAAGTGCCCTTTCTCCACCTTATGAAGGAAATGAGTATAGAGTTACTTTTGTTATTTGTGTCAAGCCTACTCTTAATAGACTTTTAGGATCTTTGAGAGTTGAATTGATCTTTAATGCAGTGCTACAATATATAGTCTATTAATTTGATGTATCTGTTTCGGAATGGATGCCCATTGGTAGTGCTGTAGGCTATAGCCAACATTGGTGGCTTTTGTAGAGGCCCTCTCTCATATTTGAGTATGGATGCCCATGGGTATTGCTGTAGCCAACATTGGTGTTTAGTTGAGGCCCTCTCTCATATTTTAGTAGAGGGAACAGACCTGATGATGACAAACCATGTTGAAATATCTATACTTTCTTTTTTTGGTTTATGGTGGAGGCCTGACATTTCTGCATGTTTTCATGAGTCACTATAAACAACACTAACAAAAGAAATGGTTATTATTGTATCATAAACTGATAAGAATTTAAAGTTCATGGTTGCATCTTTGCTTTATTCATTGAAAATGATTCGTTATTCATCTATTTAAGTAGAACTACAGTGGTACTCCATTTTGTACTTTGTACAATTATAGACTAGAACATGATTTCAAAGACTGCAATATATTGATTGTATTGTACTGACCAAATGTCATATTGGGAACACTTGTGTACCAGACCAATATGGTAATATGACATGTTAAATGTAATTTAATATTGTTTATTGGTGCATACTGTATTGGTTTGTATGTAATAGTTTAATAAAATTCTGGTACAATCACCAGTCTTGGTTTTAAAAACTGGTTTCTTAAATACCATTTTAAGCCTCCACTTTATAGTTCTATGGTAGGATGTGACCCTTCTACTGGGTTCTGTTCCAATTCAAGGTAAAAAGGAGTGGGGAGTGTTAATTAGTTACTCTACATTTTTAATCAAGCAATAATGAAGTATTAAAGAAAAGAAGCATGGCCTCTTGGGCCTGTGAGCTGGAATGGTGTGAGAGAAAACTAAGCATTGAAGAGGAACCCAGGACGCTCCAAATAAAATTCCTAATAGCTAACAAATTGGTTAACCTGTAGTATAACCATGTTAGAATGGAAAGTTGGACTTCTTGGCATCAAATAACTTGAAGATTGGACTTTATGGATGTTGTCTATAAATAATGATTTAAATCAAATTGAAAATCACTGAAAATTTTTCTCGGCCTACTATCACCAGGATTGACTGAATTGGCTTTTCAGCCTTCTTCTTTCCCCACTTGACTATATGAGTCTCAAGAAAGGATTGCTTACTACTTTTGTTACTAGAATTGAGTGGTTTGTTCTCTTCTAAAGCGGGATATATTTTTTCTTTCCTTATCCCAATCCATGCATGATTCTTCTTCTGATGAGATACTGCTGTTCCAAACTAGACTGAACATGTATACCTAGTTGGAGTGGGCTCCTTTATGATGAATTCTGTTGAATCAGTGTGCTGTAAGGTTGCACCAGGCTTTGGAAGGCTGAAAAAGATTGTGTTAGCTCCTATTTGCTTTCTTTTAACTAATGGGGAGCTGATCTGTGGCCAAATATATTGTGGCTAGTCTGAAAGCTAATGGGAAGGGGTTTGTGATTGGAGTAATTGTAACATTCTAATTGCACATCAAAGACAAGAATCGACAGGGGTGATATGTTGGTAGATTAGTATTTTTGAGTTAATTAATGTTTTCTGTTTTGCTGGTTCTTAGTTTGCTTGTCCACCGCTAAATTATTTTACTACTGGTTCTTTGCTACATCATCTTCCTAGTTAGAAAAAAGAAAAAGGGGGACAATGTGGAACTCAGCAATCTACTGTGATAATAGGTGTTGGCCAGATTCATTTGCATGAACAATCTTTGTTATAATATTACATGAAAATATGATAATGTGTATATATATATATATTTAACTTGTATGGCTGTCAGATTTTTGGCATTTGATGAACAACCTATTGCTGCTGCATCAATTGCTCAAGTACACCATGGGCTGTTGAAGAATAATCAAGAAGTTGCAGTCAAGGTAGGCATTACTTGATTATTGTTGAGATGATCCTCTTATTAGATTTTTCGATTGGAATTTCCATGTGATTACATTATAGCTAATGAACCTCTGTTTTATATGTTAATTTGTGGTGCATAAGAAGATCAGGCTTTTTGTTGGGTTTAAGTTCCTTTTTCTTAGATATACATATCTGTTATTTTAAGTTTTATAACTATTTTTTATTAACAAATGCATTTGAAATATTGAAGCTCAAATCTTTTAGAATTCCTGAGGGTGTCACCATGCCTCATACAAGAAGATCAAAGAGGTGGATTATTGTCTAAAGCAGTTTAGGGAGATGAGAAAAAAAAGAAAAACGCACCAACAAGGATAGACAACCAATCAATATTTACAAAAGCCCTGTCTAGCTAGTTTTATATTTTATTTTTTATGGTGGTTATATATAGGGGCCCCTTGTACCAATAAAACTCAAACCCATTAGATCAAACAATAAAAAGAATTTTGGAAGCATCAAACTGAAAAAGAGAGAAAATAAATTTCCCATCAAATTTTTATCAGAGGTCAAGAAAATGTAGAAATCAAGGATTTAATTTGTCCAATATCGGCTTTGGCAACTGGTCAGACTGATACGGTTTTGGTATACCAGATGCTATAGTGATTTGTAGTGTCTAGTATCACAAAGAAAAAAATAAGAAAAAAATAAATATGAACTAGTGCCGGTGTACATCGTGTGGTATCGTGCCTTGTCAGACCAATAAATACGGGTTGATACATACAAGTCCGATGGTATTTGAAAACTTAGTTGAAATCACATCAAATCATCCAAGGCAGTTTATTCAAATTCAAGCAAGATAACTCATGCTGTAGAACATTTCTTATGCTAGAAATGGTGTTAGCATAAATAGTGAAGAGGAACCAATGATTAACAACAACATATATATTTAAGATGAGCATTAAAATATCAGAATTATGTGAAGGTAGCAGAAAAAAAATCTGTTTGTCCTTGATGCTTATTGGTCCCTTTGCAATTATTCCTTATGAAAATTTTGACGATTAATTTGAGGAATTAGGAAGCCTTATTATGTTAGTTGTATCTGTTGTATACCGAACCATCAACTCAAAGGGGGCCAATTTGGGATTTTTTTAATGTTCTTAATATTTTCACAATGTGTTTAATGTTCATGTTAGCCTCAGTTCTCTTTATTTATTCTACAAAAGGAGATGACCAAGAGATTCTCTTCATCCTCCTCCAAAGCCACCTCCATCATGGCCTATTCATGAGCCTTGGCCAAGCTTTCATTGCTAAATGTCCTGCTTCTGAAAGAGTAGATATTCTGTGAACGAGAAGAATTATTTTTTGAATATTAATGTCCAGAGGTGTGAGAATGATGTGAAGAAGGCAAAGTAGGGTATGCATTATTGCTAGACATAAGATTATCCCCTTTATTGCCTGATTTGTGAGATGAATGAAAACAACCTCATTCGTGAAATTAATGAAAAATGTCTTTTTGGAACTGCCATTCGGTTGCTCCTCAGGAATTAAAGTGGACACTTGTTGGGCATCATTTCTAGAGAGCTCTTTGGGTTGCATCCAACTCCATTCTGGCATCCTTATTTTGGATTTTTCATCCTTTATCATTATTGAAAGAATAAATGTCAATATTTACTAGAGGATTGATAAGCATCTGTATCTTCACATGGTCTTTTTGCATCCTTTTAAGAGATGAAAGGTCATGAAAAACAAGCAGTTGAATTGGAGCCATTCCCAGCCAAGTCTCTAGTGGCTAAGCCTGAGACCCTATGATGTTATCTTAATAAGCGAGTTGAGCCATGTTCATCCAATGGTTGATCTTCCTCGGGGATTCTCTACTTGAAGCCGAAGGTCATATTGCCAGTGCGTTATACCCATTAGCACCGACCTCTAAATCTAATCCAAGGTCCAAATGTCTATTTCTCAGTCAAGACCAACAAAATTGATGGAATTTGATGGGGTCTTCAAGGGGGAAACAATAGGGGCCTTCTTCCCTTTACAACTAACTAGGACCAGTAATTTCTTTCACCTCTTGCTGCTTGAATCTATTGGGACAATTACTGGTTTTATGACCTACATAGTCATATGATAAACACAGATGGAATATTTCGTAAGCAAGTGTTTGACAGAATCTGTTCTTGGTATCCACTTACACATCTTGTCCCAGAGGTTTTAAATATGAGTCTCCACACAAATCTAGGCAAAGCAGCCTCTCTCCATTAAAGATGTAAAGTTTCTACCTTTATGAGACTTCCCAACTGGGTACTTATATGAAAAATATTCATCCAATATTTAAATGACATGCTAATCAAAATTTCATTATCTACTATAGCTTCTTGATTGAAACCTGATCAAAGTTTCTCCATCTATCTTCTTCTTTTCTGATTTAAATGGCTTATAGATATGTCACTTGTAAGAATCCTGACTTCATTTTCTTTAATTCTTATACCTTTTCTTCTACTTCCCATCCCTGACAAAATTTAGGAGTGAGAGAAATTTTGGTCAAATTACTAGGTAATGTCTCAATCTATGTTGATGGTCTGACATTTTTCATCTTTGTATAGTATCTCATGTAATGCAAGTCATTTTACTGCCGCAATTCAGTGACATAATATCTCACAAAGTAAAATCAGACTACTAGGTTCATGGAGTCTTTACAGCCAGAGTGCTTTCATTTGTGTGACTATGAATATTCCGTTAAATGCAGCAGAAATAAGGTGAGAATGCAAGTATATGGGGGGCATAAAAAAACACTTATTTGATGGATATTTCTAGCGTTTCCAACATCATGTAAACCAGATCTTATAAATTCATGATAGCATGCTAATACCTGACATCTGATGGATTTCTCTTCCTGTAATCTATACATATATAATACAGATAAATGTTTTTTCCAATTTTTCCTAAAAGACAAGTGTTTTTGAAGAGCAATCAGATGTCTCCATGAAGAGTTATTATGTTATTTGGTTTCTACCTTTTTGGTAGCTGACCGCTTATTGTCTTGCATTGAACATTCCCAGGAAAAAAGAATCAGTTGTGGTACTTATTGCCAAATTGCATCCAGCAATTTGTTAATAAGTTGGTGTTTTATCATTTACTTAATCTGTTCCTTCGGATCCTTGTTGTAGATCTCTTCCAAAGAAAAACTATTACTTGCGCTATAGGAGTCTTGCTCTGTTGGTTGTTAAGTAAATAAATGGTGATATTTTGCATCTAGGTACAGTACCCTGGCTTAGAGCAGAAGATGAAGATAGATATTACAACTATGGCTATCCTGTCAAAGTCAGTCTCTCGGGTATGAAAACTATTAAATGTTTTGTCCAGCAACACATTCAATTTGATAGCCTAACAATGGTTCCTTCTCTTTCCATTGTTGCATGTTTAGATGCTTTGTCCTCCCATTCTCTTTATTTGCATTTCCTATATATTATTCTTTCTGTTGTGTTTTGGTTCCATTTTCTGTATCAGCTTTAATATGTAATAGCTTAGGGTTCCTAGTAAGAATTCCTTTTCCCTATATAACAATTGTCCAGATAATCCGCCAAAGATTAGGAGAAATAATAATAACTTTTGTGCCTGTCCACATTTTTCTGTTTTGATACCTATTAATTTTTATCGAAACAGACCTACATGAACATTTTTTGTATATTCACCTGTCTTTCCCAGATGTTGGCATGGTTGGACTGATATGCTGTGTTGGGGTAATGGAGGTTCCATCTAGAATAATGTAGTGTGCTGTAAATTACATGCCTGACTGCACGGCAAAGAATATTCTAATAGAACCTAGAATAAGTATATGGGTCGTATAAAAAAATTATGTTCAAGCAGAAGATGATAACTTGATAATATTGTCTCAACTAAGTGTTCAAAGTTGATTTTATTTTTTTGCAGGTTATTATAACTGAAAAACATGACATATAGATAGGGAGTTGAGCAAAGAAAAAATAACCAAAAAAGACAGCCTATTTCATAAGGTTCATCACTGTGAGATCTGTGAGCTTTTGATGTATGTGGTTTTATCCTTGAATGTAGAGTCCTTTTCCATGATATGAGCCATGTGACATGCTGAAGACATCATTGAATGCAATTCTGGAGGCTTATAACTTACCTCTTTCGCTTATTTGAGTCAACCAAGTGTTCTGTTTTCATACCCGGGTATGCCATTTTGCTTAGTTTAGCTTTGCTTGATTATGTTCATGTCAAATTCTTGGAGGGAGTATGGACCAAATGATCAATATTGATATTTAATTTGATATGAAAAAATCCAAGCATAAAAATTCAATCAGGCATGTGAAATTACTTAAAATATCTAATATGACTTATTTTAGTGGGCTTTGCTTGAATTACAATTGATGGTCGAATTCTAGCGGCATATCTAATTGGTGAAATACTTAATGTTTCTGTTTTTTTTTGTCTTGTCTGTCTTATGTCTAAACTCTAAAGAATATCAACTTTCAAGCAATGACATTTCTGAAATATTTTTCTGACCTTCTGAAGCACAAGGAAAGTAGAGACAAAAAATGCAGTCAGAGTGTGTAAGTTTACATGGCGACAAATTTAAATTTACATGGTGACAAAGTGATATTGTCCCCACCCAAGGAAACCTTTTATTGCTGAGGAAAGAAAATTCTACAAGCACACTTATCCAACTTAATATATTGCTGATTTAATTTAACTCTTGGTTTAGGTTTTTATATTTTATATTTCCATTTAATTTAATATTACTACTGAGGAAATGTCCCAAGCACATTAAATTGAGACTCATATCAAAATTTAGCTATGAGGATGATATCTCCAAGTTAAACAAGCCTTTTAGGATTAATTGGTGCATTAAGGGATTTTCCATCCAATTTCATCTCTGATGCCTAGCATTTCATCAAGTAATTAATCATCTTGTAAGTATGGCATTAGGAAACTACTAATATTTTTCATTCCCTCACCCCAATATCTGGATGCTAAAAAGCTAATTGAAAATTTGTTGTGTGATGTTGAACATAACTCTGCAAAGAATGTGTGCTCCATAGAATTCCATTCATTAAATTTTTGGAGCATTTTGTATACCTCTTTTGTTTTATGAACAGATTTTCCCGGATTACAGATTTGATAGGATAATTGAAGAATTTGAACGGACAATGGCTTTGGAACTTGGTGAGTAGTAGAATGTTCATAGAGGTGACTGTACTTTCCACCTTGTGAATTATTATTTTTATAACATGCTTGTTTTTCAAGTCATCCAAGTTAGAAGAATTATTATTTACCTTTGTAGCCTGATGACTTATACATATATATGTATATATATGCTTTTAGGTCCTTATCTCATTCATGTTGCTATCTAGAGTCAACTGTTATTTTGTCATGCCACATAATATGCAATTTCTGAAGGAACTACTTAGTGATGCCAGATTATCTTTAAACTGTAAATTCTTTTTGGTTCTATATTCTGAAGGTTCTTTTCTGACAGTTGCATATTCCATTATGCGTTCACATTCCTAGAATAATGCATACTTTTACATCCCATTTGTCAGAAACTTCAGAACTTTTTGATTCTGATCTCTTAAACACACTGCAGTAACTAACAATCAAGAACATACTCTTGCCAGTTGCCTGCTCAAGCAGAATGTATGTCGTGCCATACTGTGTTGACACACGCACTCTTCAATTGTGGCCTTTCGTCTACACATCACTTTTAAGAGAGAACACTAGTTATTTTCTCTGTGAAATACACTCCTCTGAAAGATAACATGCTTTGAAAAAACTTCTTGCACGATATGGTGTTGTTCTTGGAATGATTACAATATGTGCTATCATTGTATTCACTGTAAGGTAATTGATTTTTTTGTCCTAGACAATTATTGATAAGGAAACTCATTGTTCCAACTTCCAAGCCATGCCAACACGTGGCATAATTGACCAAAGCCAGTTTCTCACAATCGTGAAGGCTCAGATCAGGTAAATAAAAAGAAAAAAATGGCACCTGCAGTAAGTATTTTAGGCCACATCTTATCATCAGTCTATTGTACTCAGCAAAATCTTGTGGTAGGAGTTAGTGTCTTGAAGAATATAAAATCACCAGAGAATATTTTTAACATTTCTTGTCGTATTTCCTTATCTCAGAGAAAGTAACACAGTGCTTAATCATTGGTGTATATTTATCAGAAAATAACAATATGCTTAACAAGACTGAATGTAGGTCTAAACTAAATATTTAATTTTCAGTTGTTTTGCTTATTCTTTGACATATTTAATATGTTGCTTCTACTGATGTACTTTTTCAACAACATCTAGAATTTTATTGGAGTACCATTGAATACAAACAGAAAGCCAATGAGAGAAACAAACTAAATTTTTATTCTCTTTCTTTTGAGGCAATTGCATGTATGTGGTTCAAAGTTTATATTTCCATGGTTGAAAATATTAATGTAATGTTAAATTCATGTTGCATGTTAGAGAGGTCCCATAATATTTGTTTTAGTATGACTTATCCATCTATTTTAGTACAACTCCAGGTGGCCAAGTTATCTAGTTCATATAATTCAAAATATCATTGCGGCTATTAAACATACGTTTTTGTCAAGAGGGCACCGTATTTATTACATGGGACCTCTTTTAGGATTGAAACTTTATTATGGTGCAATTTTCAATGCATAGTTAAAATAAATAGGTATGGCTTGACCTGCCTAGGTAGCTAGTTAACATAATCTTCAACTTACTAGCCAAAAAAAAAAGAGGAGTAAAATGACTTGTGTGTTCTTTTGTTCACAGATTTTATTCAAGAGGCAAAGAACTCTGAGAGAGCAGCCAGATATTTCAGGAATAATAAAATTGTCAGAATTCCTGGTGTATTTTGGGTATGCAGCTTGTTAGTTCCACAACATACCTGTGTATTGTTAATAATTATAGACTTGATCCTTTTTTATTTGTTCGGTGAAGTTGTAAGCGTATTAGGATAAATTTAATTTTTTTTATTATGCCAATGAAATATGAATTTGACAGACTTTTCACAGGATCTGACAACAAGCCAGGTTTTAACAATGCAGTTTTGCAGTGGACACAAGGTATGGCTTTTTTACTTCTAGCCATATATAAGATATTGCAACTGTACTTATATCCTCACATTTTGTTGATAATATGTGAACCATGTTACCTATATTATGTATGTTTTCCTCCAATGGCTTAACTTGTCTTTTAGATTCAAGTTACTGTTTCCTAACTTTGATGTGGAGTAAAGTTAATTGTTCCAGCATACACACTGAGAAGAAAAAAGAAACAGTGTACTCTACTAATCATTACCATATAAGGGTGCTTGGGGCTATATCTTTTATGCAATTATCTGCTGCATTCCTGTTAGTTTAATGTTGACTAAATTGGTGTAGGTTGATGATGTTGAGTTCATGAGGGATTCAAATATAAATCCACGAGAGGTATGTGACTTTTTTTAAGATTAACATGTATACATGGGAAGATGGACAATTGGCTCTCTTTCTTATCAACATTTTAGATTTATGTGTGAATCTGTGTTTTAGTCCTGGATAAAAAATATAATTCAAACTACTTGAGGACATAAAAGTCAACCAATGGACTTTTACATATCTTCTTTTAAATGTTATGATGCATTAGTTTCCAGTCCATCATTACTAACTCATACTGTTCTGGTTTTGTGGCTGCCTGCAAATTACAGCTTGCTAGTTGATAGGATTATTTTTATATACAAACTTATTGGTATTCAAAATTTATGTTGTTGATCACTTGATCTTACAGGTTGCAAAATCTTTAATGGATATCTTTGCTCAGATGATATTTGTTCATGGTTTTGTGCATGGAGATCCCCATCCTGGAAATATACTGGTTTCTCGAGAAGGTCGTACTGGTTTCTCAATTGGTACGGCTGTGATCTTTGTCTCCATTTTAGATTAAGTAGCATGTACAGATTCTATCATTTGGCACGTACTTTCGAGGAAAAAAAATGCAGTGCTCTTAGATCATGGGATATACAGAGAATTGGATGAGAGGTTTAGAATGGATTACTGTGACCTATGGAAAGCTCTAATTCTGTTGGACTCAAAGAAAATACAGCTTCTAGGCGAAAAGTTTGGCGTTGGCAAGTACTCAAAGTACTTCCCGGTTATTTTTACTGGGAGAACCATGGAAAGGTGAGGCGTTAATCTTCATTTAGATGTCTGTTACAAATTGGTTGGTTCTTGTAAACTGTTTTTGAATATCTCCTGGCTGGTATTATTATTTTGGCTGTAAGTGTCTTCATGTGTAGAATTTTTGGTGAATATTTAGGCTTTCTAAAATTTGGTTGCCCCAGTATCCCATCATATAAATCACCTCACAATTGATTGAACATTTAAGACTAGCATTATGAGATGATAATTCAATTATATGATGATTGACATGAGTATTTGTGATTAAGGACACTTATATCAGATGTCAAATATTTCTTTTGATGTAAGAGAACTTTTTATCATATAATAATATTTATTACAAAAGCGCTTAAGCATCAACCTTATTGTAGTTTGTTGTGATATTGTTTTCTAGTGATATTGCTCGTCAGAAATTATAAAGAACTCACATAAAAACAAGAACATTTTTCTTTGTGTGTGGTTTAGAGTCGAACTGTTGGCTTCTCTAGGCAGGAAAAGAGGATTACATTTGTATTCAATCTATTAACAGAATTGGTACCAAGAAAGATTTTTCCTTGCTCCTTTAGACAGGATTTCTGTGATAACCACTTAACCAGGAAATAAGTTATTATCTTCTGTTGAACTTAGAAATAACCATTCAGTAAATTGCTTACTATAATACAATACATTTGGCTTATCATAATATATTACAAACTGATATTAGAAAGCATGAAACAGGTAAGCATTCGGTAAATTGCTTACTATGATGCAATACATTTGGCTCATCATAATATATTTCAAACTGATATTTGAAAGCATGAAACTCGTGTTGTTTGCTTGTTGCTAAGGAATCATCTTCGTTTGCTTACTAGACAAGTAATTCTTCTTTATCGCCAAGTATTCCTTTGATTGGAATGCACAAGGTACATGTGGTTTTCTGATGTATGACATCTCAATATACAGAATCGTGCACCTGCCTAATTAGAGCTCATGGATGTTATATCTCATGCCAAGATGTGACCAGTTATCTCTTTTCTCTCCCTTTCTAGCTGCACCGGATAGCAATATTAGGCTATGGTGGTGTCCCCCTCCTAAGGGTGATCCTGTCTAGCTACACTCCACCAAATTGACTTCTCTTTTTCTTGTTATTTCTCTCCCTCTTCTGTCTTTTGGATAAGCTGATTTATGGTTGAATCTTGGTTGATCTTCTGGAGGAGACCATGAAATTAGCCAAGTGGTATCTTGATGTGGATTTTATCAGGATCAGCTGATTTAGCAAATTAATGTTAACATCTAATGAGTTGCTTTGCATATGCTTCGATAAGTAGTGGGTTCTTGAATATTTCGAGGTGATGGAGAAATAAGATTCATTCTTTTACCCCATGAAAGTAGCTGAAAAGAATTGAAGTATTTCTATTCTAGGTTTATGCTACAATGATGATAGATTTCGGTCGGTGGATGGTAGTGATGATTTAGATACTAATACCCTTAGGAAACAAATTATGTTGATGACCTCAGGTATTTATTATCATGAGAAAGACTTTTATTCACCGTCCATGCATCTCCCACATTGCCATATATTGCAGTGAAGTGTTTGATATTTGTAATTTTTTTTCTTTTTATTGCTTCTCTCTGTAGGTGATTAGGGAGGAACCTAAATTCCTTTCATTGCTTAAGTTATAATGGTCAACATATTTTGCTCAACAAACACAAATATATAGTGTGCATTTTTGGGTTTCTGTTTGGTGTTGTTTATGTATAGATAGGGAGATTTAAATTACTATGTAAGTATGTATATTAGATATTTAAATGACTTTTATGTTTCATACATGTGTACCAAACAGTCATCATATGCTCGCTCTTGTATTTGAGTTTTATATTCTTTGCTGTTTGTCCTTGTTCCCAAATGGACACTTGAGGTACTTTTTATGAGCATATACACTTATTTCATATCATTGCCATTACTTTTGGAAGTGATAGGAATGTGAAGGATTATTGTCTCAGGAGATTGCACCTGTTCCAAGTGATAAGGTATGGTCCAAGCCAAATCCATAGGTGGACCACCCAGTTTCATGCATAGTTATACAGTTGCGATTGGAGTAGTTGAAATTTGTCAAATTTGAATGAATTTTATTGAAAATTGTTGGACATTTGTTCTGGTGTTAAATTCTGTCAGATGTATTGGACCAGTCGAAGGGTAGAATAGTCTGCTAGTTGAAGAATGAAGCTATTATTAGAGAATCTTGATTTAGTTCGAAGTGGTGGCCACCACCATTAGAGGAGAGGAGACCATTATGTTTACTGGTAGTTAGAAATAGGCTTATATATGTTTTGATATTAATCTCTTATGTGCAAAAATAGTGTGAATATGCAATGACAGTCTGAATCGCCAAGTATTTCAATTTAATGCTGTCTTTATTTTATAAGAAGAATGATTTTGCAGCAGGGTAAAGGGTTGAAAATCCATGATTCATAATTGCAGACTTCATGCATTCCTTGACTTTCTTAATTGACTTGATCTAAAGATAGCGAGACACCCATTCAGAAGATACTGGGCGTTTCTGAGGAAATTAGGTTACAGTATAAATAGCATTTCCTGAAGGTCAGAGAACTTATTTCTGTTCATTTTTAATTTATTTCATAAGAGAATATTAGTAGCTGTTTTTATTTGTCATGATAAATAACCGTATGTTTTAGTTCGAATTTTTAGACAATAGGATTTTATTTTTCTTTTGTTTTGTCAATGCGACAAGAATTCAGATTTATGAACTTGAGATTGTGGTTATATTTCTTCATTTGCTATTTTGGGTTTCTGTCATAACTTGTCTTTTTTCCATTTGGTTTTGCACTTTGGTATCAGCAAATCAGCTCTTGGAACACAATTGTCTAATGAAGAGAAAAGACTATTGAAGCAAGAACTACGCTCGCTGAAGATGGATGATATCTCAGCATTCATGGAATGTTTGCCTTCTGACTTCTTTCCTATCCTTCGAACAGAGTAGGGAACATTTTCTCTGACCTTTTACACATGGTACTATGGGTAGAGGTATCTCAAGCTCCCCACTCATTGTCATTTCAGTGGATTATTGAGGTCCATTCTTGGAAAATTGGGTGCACCAAGACATGTTCGGCTTCTTGCATATGCTAAATATGCTTTATATGGCCTTGAAACACATGAAAATCTTGACCATGGTAAATTTCTCTGTTGTTGCTATAGCTGTGATGTTGCAACTAACAAATGTCCTGACATATAATTTGTTACTTGTTTAGGTTTAACAGCCAGTTCCGTACTCTGTGCATTCAGAGCTAATATGAGCTATTTTTGGTTGAGGATACTTCTTGGTAAATTCGATTTGGTTTTTTAATGTTCTGATGCTTATATTACTGGCTTTTGACTAAGAGACTTTGCTCGTTGTGCCATATTTTCAGAATTCCTGACCTTGGTTTCTCAAATAGAAGATGCAAGGCGTTCACTTGCAAATAAATTGAAGAGGATACTGCATAAAGTGGTCAAGTTCTTTTATCAAAGCTCTTTGTTCTTGGTTTAGTATGATGTGTTGCAGAAAAGAACAAGTCAGCACTGAGGGGTATAACCTTGAAATTCCTGGTCTTTTTTTTTTGTGAGCGTACCTCATCAATTTATTCCCCACCATCATGGAGGAATATTAGTTCTGTCACAACTATAGTCAAGAATAAAGATACCTTGTATATGTTTGTTATTTTTCTATCAACGCAATGGAAAATATACAACGTTAAGCTCATTCTCCTGTTAAAATTTCTGTTAATTCTTTTGTTGTTGCCGATACGGATGATCTGTAACTATTACTATTCCTGACTCTATGAACAAAGTTGCGATTGTCGTTGCATTTTCATGGATGCGTACACTTTGACTTCGTATAGAAATTATTGTTTCTCTGGATTTGCGTTTTTGGACTGAAGTTGGATTTAAATGACTGAGTTCTGTTTAGAGTATCTGATATCCCTCCTTGTGATTCATCTCCATTAGTTGGCTGTTAATTGAAACTCTCTAACTGATACAACCTTTAGAGAGATGGTAAGAATATGGTGAGTATAATAGATATTCTATGATTTATGTATTTTTAATTCGAAATATGTGGTATCAACCATTGTTAGAAATGACTAATATGAGCTCTGTGAATGGATCTTAACGGGAAAAATATATATGGAGAGGAGCATGTTTGTTACTGACCCTGTTCCTGTATTGTGCTAAACATATGGTTTGAATTGATGTGCCGGTTGCATTGATTTCTGTAACTTGGCTTAGTCAACTGAACAAAGATGCAAAGGTTTGTTTTGTCATGTTATACATTAATTATGATTCCATTATTAGGAAATCTCTTTGGAGATTTTTTGTTTGCCTTGTTACTAAAAAATTTCATCCTGTCTCAATCTCAAGAGTCGTCCATGAGAAAATGTTTTTAAGATAGTGACTTATTTGAGTATTTTTAATGTTTACAATATAGTGAAAATAGTTTCCTTCTGCATTGAAATTTGTATTGCAAGATACTCGTTCGTGCTATATGACCGCCATCTGCATACTTAACGAAGCGAAGGAATGAAGAAGCCCTTTGGTTACGAATCTTTAGACTCATTTATGAGTGTGATGCCATTCAATCAACAACGTCGCTTTGGCCGAGTGGTTAAGGCGTGTGCCTGCTAAGTACATGGGGTTTCCCCGCGAGAGTTCGAATCTCTCAGGCGACGCTTTTACTTTTTATGTTTCCTGCCCGCAGTTGACTTCTTTCATTTACTCGCTTTATATGACCTTTTTGGTCTCTCTCACGTGCTTTCCTCTCTTTAATTTAATTTATATGATCTATTTTCATATCATGGATATTTCTTTAATTTTATTCAATTCACGTATTTTGTTAATTTATACTTATCTCCTCATATAATCTACTCGCTTTTTTTTTCCTCCTTGACTTGACTTATTTTCATATCACTTGTATTTCTTCAATTCTATCCAATTTACGTGCTTGGTTTTATCTAAGTTGTATTATACCCAAGCAATGGGTTAATCTATACTTGATGTAACCTCCTCATATAACCTGTCCAAACATAAGTTATGAATGCACTATGTCCCCACATGACAAATATGTTCATAGTGTCGCTGAGTTACATCTAATTTGACATTAAAATTCCCATTAGCAGAGCATCACATTACAGGCGGCTCCACCCCCATACCGCAAGATCTTGTAAAAGATCCTGATCTATAGCACCTGACACATCCCCAAAAAGAAAGAAAATTACGTCGTGATCCATACCTAAGCTGGATTAGTTATCTTTTAAAAAATCATATTAGTATCTCTATAATTACAAAAATAAAACATGTATGTTCGTTTATCATAACGATGTCAGTTTTACTAACGAAAATATTAAAATAAAAAATAAAAAGA
Organism: Musa balbisiana; assembly: GCA_004837865.1. Taxonomy (NCBI): domain Eukaryota; kingdom Viridiplantae; phylum Streptophyta; class Magnoliopsida; order Zingiberales; family Musaceae; genus Musa; species Musa balbisiana. Next base: position 12,104,398 of record CM017188.1, on the reverse strand, counting down.
TAATCTTAATATTCGATGACGGACAATATCGGTGGCGGTGAATGACGATGTTGTTGGTGTTGACACCGACGTAATTATCTAGCCGCCTTCGATAACGATAAGGTCCACTCTCACCGCGATACCACCCACCTCCACGAGGAGTGTGTCACTGGCCTCATCGTCGCTCGTCCCGCACTGCTCTATATTTGTGTCGACAATGTAGTTGTCGAGTGACAACTGCATTAGCGTTGATGCATATGGCGGTGGTCGTTGCGATGTCTACGACGAAGATAGTAGTTGTCTTATCGCTGACCCAATGGGCGGACCCTAGCCTCGACTTGAAGTTGGGGTTGCCAGAGCTCTTGTCACTCTGCTCGTTAATGTGTCAGTTCCTACACCACCTCTCGTCGAGCAACTCTTTCGCTATTCTGCATCCGTGTTAACGTCGATGCAATTGCCAAGCGACGAAAGAGCCGCTCGCCGTATACATTAGTGTCAATGTAGATGTAGAGCAACGTTGCTCAACATCTACGTTAGCACCAACGTAGATGCAAAGTGATGTCACTAACACAAATGCAAAACGATGAAAGGACTCTTCGACGAGAGGTGGTGTCGAAACTGACGCATTAATGAGGGGAGCGACAGGAGCTCCGACGACCCTAGCTTCGGGACGAGGTTGGGATCTACTCAACAAGTTAGCGATGAGGTGGCCAACATCTTTGTCATAGACACCAATATAGTTGCCACTCGACAACTGCATCAACGTCGACACAAATATAGAACCACGCGGGGCGAGCGACGATGAGATCGATGACACACTCCTCGTGGAGGCAGGTGGCGTCATGATGAGAGCAAAAGTTATCGTTGTCGGAGGCAGTCATGCAACTATATCGGCATCGATGCCAACGATGCCACTGTTCGTTACTACCGACATCGTCTACCACCGAATATTAAAATTATTTTTTATCTTCGTTGGTAAAATTAATATTATTAAGATAAATAAATCTAGATGTTTTACTTTCGTAATTATAATTCATAATTAACCCGAAAAATCACACGACATCACATGTCAGGAAAGTGGGTTGAGATCGTCGTTTCCTGACTCAATTTTGGGTCCAACTTAATTATTTTTATAAAGATTAAAAGGAAAAAAAACATGGAATACAAGAGGATTTCCTGACCTCTCCATGTTTTAGATTCTAAACCAGTCATCATCTTTCTGATTGGTGCTGTTCTTCTGTGTCTCCTCCGCTGTAAGATTGATTTAGATTATACATTTTGGGTTCCAACTTAAATGATTTTCCAAGAATTAAAAAGCCAAAAAAACAGAGAAAAAAAAAGCGGAGTACAAGAGGATCCATTGATCACTCGGGTCCCCATTCTATCCATCTTTTCTGGTTGGGGATATGCTTCTGTGTCTTCGTCACTCCCATCTCACACCGCCCTCCTCCTTCCAACACAACCACTTCGATGGCAAGTGCTTCGGTTCCTCATCCAGGACCCTGTTCCTCCCTCCCTCCTTGGTGTCCATCCCCTCCTCCCTCAGAGGGTCCCATCTGAGGCCCTCCCACGGTGGGAGGAGTGCAAGAGTGACCTCCTCCTTGATCGAAGCTCCTGTGCTCTGGGCTGGCAGGCTTTGCATCTTCTATGCCCTCCTTAAGACCGGTCTTGCTGGGTCCGATTCCAACCCTTTTGTTCCTTCAGGTAGGGTTTTTAATCACTCTGGATGCCCTATTAACCGTGATTCTACTGATTTCTTTGTTTCTTCCTTTCGATTGCAGGGTTGAGAGGTGATGGTGAGGATTTGGGGTTTTCTAAGTGGATTGAGATGCTACAGGGCAGATCAGGTTTGTTCATTTTGAAATCTTTTCCTTGTTTTCCCATTTTGTCTCAGATGTTCATGTAACTGTACTGTAAATCGTCCTATATCAACTTTACTGATAGATTGCTTGGATATGGTTTGGATGACGATTGAATTAGAGGATTACTCAGACTGTCTTATCAAATTTCTTAGCGAGAAGAACCATTACCAATTTAATCTTGTGGCATTTGCTGAGGTGCTTATTAGTATAATTGAAATATAACCTGGAAAATAGCAGGAATGTTTGATAATTGATTTACATGGATCTGTATGGTTGATACTAAATATGGAAATAATATTGCCAAAAATTTATAAGATTACATTTGCAACTCATAAAAAAAAAAAAAGAGTACTCCTTGAACTCAAAATCACTTTTCCTTAATATCGAAAATAATGCATGATAGAATTGTGGAAGACCATGGCGTTAGATTTTCCCTATACTACATGGTAGACACATAGTAAGAATACATTTTTTTAACAGATTAGAAATATTAAATCGAGCCACAGTGACAAATCTCATTAATATTTTTTTGTGCCCTTAATGATCCTAATCTTTCCAGCAATTGCAACAGTTTTTTTATTTCTTCATGTCCAAAAATAAGATTGTCTGGACTCGAGCGAACTGAGTATTGTCAATTGATTTTGATACTAGATAACAGTACAGATATTGTTTTATGTAATATGGAAAGTGGTACCGCCTTCAGATGAAGCAGGAATTAGTTTAGAATATTCAGGAGTCTAGTACGTTGCCCTAATTGCATCGAATAATCAGCCATCTATTTGGTAGGAAAAATGGACTAGTCCAAAGTTGCATAGGAAGGTCACGAAGTGGATGTTCATAGTATCAGAGTCATTGATGTTAAAATCAGTTCAAATATGTCCAAGGTTTTCTGTAGATGTAATTTGGATACCTGAAGATCTGGATCTGGAGAAGGCATTTCTCAGGTTTGGTTCACATTAAATGGGATCTTGCTTCACACTATCTTCTGGTTTTCATTTTAGGTTTCACCATGGACGTGTTTTCAATGCTGCTGCTGCATATTTCTTCTGTTTGCATTAAAAAATTCAGAGTTAAACAAAAATCAGATCTGCAGATGTGACTTCTTGAAATTACTAGTGCCTGGAAGATGAACTAATAGGAGATGGGATGTATGTGATCGGAAGCTAATATGATGAGCGTGTTAAAATGTAAAATTGTTACTGCTTAATTAGGTTTTGTAGCGGATGAGAGTGAAGAGCAAAGCAAATTGTATATGAATCATTTTGTTGTTTATTGTGTATGAAAAAATACACCTTTTGTTCTTGATTTTGTATATAGACCATTGAATTATCTTCTTGTGAACATTATACAGATGATAAGAAGGCAACTGACCGGAGAAAGTTGGTTAGTAAGTGGCACCCAACAACTAAGGGCACACTGAAGAGAAGTTATAGGGTACCTTCAAAGGCTGAAGGCCGTCGACTTCTTAAAGCCATTGCATCCTTACTTTCCGACGATGACCATTTTGTGGATGCGACATCACATAAGGTAATAAACAACTTAATCAGATCATGCAATAGCTTCTACTTTCTTCTGGTCCTTTTTCTCTATGCCTAGAATCTTGAATTTATCAAATTGTATAAACATTGTGAAAAGGATCACAAGACAAATCACTTCCATTAATATCATCTTTTTTATAGTTTTACTCCACTTGGTGTATCATCATATCATTTTATGAACCTCTTGTGCTGGTTACTCCTACCATATGTTTTTGAATGGTGGTCATTTTTGGCATCTAGGGTTGTCAGATACGAAGGGAGAGTGCCCACGGAGAAAGTGTCTGTTGCAATAACGTAAGAGCTCTGTTCGATGAACTTCCCACCCCACACCTTGTTGTTGAGATCACTGCTTTTCCTGCTGGGCCACTTACAGACAAGGATTATATAAAGGCTGAGAAGCTTGAGAGAGTTCTGAGGTCAGGTTCTTCCATTTGAAGGTTTACATGTATCACTGACCTGCGCAAAACATGAACAGAATGAACTTCTAATCTTTAGGCTGTAATCAAGCCTGCTTACATGCATTTAAAGTTTGTATGACAATTTTAAATGTATGAGAACCTTGTGAACTGTCTTGGTTATTATTTTTATCATCTTTTATTCTGAGATGTTAAAAATATTGAGGACAAACATCTTTCTAGATAAATTTTTTTTCCACTCTGGTTCTGAATATCAAGGACTGAAAGGGTTATTTAGGATGTGATCTAAATGGATGGGAGATGCCAAACTTGAAGTAACAGGCTTGGAACTTGAGACATTGTTAACATCATCAGATTATATGTCTCTGTTAATACATGATACACTATGTTTGTGCATTTTTTGTATCCCATACTGCTATGAAGTTTAGATTGTCTGCTTGGAGATGTAAAAAAACAATCTCTAAACTGTTCTTCGGGTTTCTGTACTTCTGGGAGGTGATGTTTTCACAGTAAAGTGAGAGTCAAAACAGAAGTGACACAGGTTTCTGTAGAAACCTTTCACATGTACTGCTTCCAACTAATAAAATTTTGATCTTGCTTTAAGCTTCATATCAGACAAACTGCAGTAGCTTTTAATCGTTACCGAAATGCTTTGGAAGTGTATTAGAGTTACTGAGAGTTGTGATTATCTTGTGGCTTACTAGTTGTACTTTGATCATGTAAGTTGTGTAAATGATATATTTCCTTCAATGATTACCATCACGACATGCTAATTCAATCTACATTCTTGTGAAGCATTTATCCAATTTTGTCCGTGTTGGTTGTGAAGCATTTTCACAGTATCTATCACCTGAGAACTGATGGTGTTGATGTGATACCTTAATAGCTTATTTGTTGTACCCACAGTTGTTTGGTTGGGACAGGCATGTATGAACTGAAGAGTGGCATAATTGGAACTCAAACTAGTGAAGTAATTTTTATTTGTTGAGTCAATAAAATCCAGGATTTGTGCATGTCAATAGAGTCTTCCCTACTTGGCTTCCAAGTAAACCAGTGATGTCAATCTGCTTCAAGATTTGCAAACGGACACGTGTTCACATCGTGAATGTACACTTATTTCTAAAATAGTGTTAAGAGGGGGAAACACTACCATTGGGATGGATTAGGAGGAAAGTGAGGGTGATTAAGAGGAATAGAAATGAAGGTGGGTATATGTGGATTTAAAACATTGTTAGCAAGTGGTTTCTTAGAAGATATGTTATCTTTGGGAAGATTTTAGATCAAAAGCATTAATATATTCTCTTCTTTGTCTGTCTCCTTGTTCATCTTGCAACACAATCTTTGAACCATAAACCAACAGCAACATAAGTTGAAAAAGCATGTTAGAAATGGTAATGTCATTGATATTTCATTTCAATGAAAACATGGATGTGATGAACATGAGCAAAAGCTTGTGTGATGCAATCCGCATCACAAGCCTTATAAATGCATCGAATTCCATGTGCCTTAAAAAAGATGATACATTGCAGCAAACCATGTTTGCATTATTGCAGGGTGTGTTTTGTCGTAATCGTATTAGGGTTTATCCATTCGAGTTAACCCCACGCATTTCGGCCGACCATAATCCCCACCATTCTATGGGCTTCTCTACGTCTCGGGGGACCATCCAATCCAACGGCTCCTATTCGATCTGATCAACTCGACCCACCGTTTCCTCGACGGGGGGCGAGCCCACCGAATCCTAAAGCAAAATGGCGCCAACAAGATATTCTCAACCGACCGGTGTCACACCCCATTCCTACCCTCCTCGGTTTCCTCCGGTGCTAGTCAGCCGACGCAGTAACCGAAGGCCAATCCGTGAGCTGGGTTTGTCGATTGGTAAAAGATCAGGTGATGGAGAAATAAAGAGGAACAGATCGCACCACTCCCACAGTTTCGCTTCACGTGCGTGCGTGGTACTTGTGGGCCCCGGTCAATCATTCCAACAACAGCGCAGGTACGCCACAGGGTAGTTGGAAACGTATAGCTGCCCAGGAGCTTCCCGGGAGATGCCGTGACATGTTGTACGGAGCACGTGAGGGCGGGAGAGCGGGCGGCGATAAGGCTCGCCACGACGGCTTCTCTGCGGTGACCACCTTCCTTCAGACGACAGGTCATCACGAGACATCTAAGGACGCGTGTCCTCAAAGGGTCTATAAGTATGCAAAAGAGACCTCATTATGCTCTCAATCTTGCATTGCTCCTCTAGCACACTCTCCGTGGGAGCTCTTCGCCACTGTCGCTTCTTCTTTCTGTCGATGTTGGATCCGGTTCTTCGCGGCTTTGACGCCGTCATTACCCAGTGAGCACACCGCGGTCACTTTGCTTGTCTTCGGCTTCTTTGTCTACCGTCTCCTGTGTTTAGATTTAGATTTGAGGCAGAATTGGTGTGCATAAAAAGGGAATCAGGATTACTTGTGATGGTGGACGAGAGGTCCAGGGATTGGGAGTATAAGATGAGCTTTATGGCAGCGACGGAAGCGGAGGAGGAAGCGGGTGCGGCAGCGGCGGAGATCCACTTGCCGGCGGAGGTGGACTGGGAGATGCTCGACAAGTGGCGGTTTTTCGTCATGGGCGCGGCCCTCTTCTCTGGTGTGTCCGCCACCCTGTACCCGGCGGTGGTCCTCAAGACGCGGCTCCAGGTCGCGCAGCCGCCGTCGCCGTGCCTCCGCGCCGCGGCGAACATCCTCCGCCATGAGGGCCTCCGGGGGTTCTACCGCGGCTTTGCTACCTCGCTCGCCGGTACCATCCCCGCGCGGGCCCTCTACATGGGTGCGCTCGAAGCCACGAAGAGCACCGTCGGTGCTGCCACCCTCCGCCTCGGCGTGCCCGAGACCACCGCCTCGGTTGCCGCCTCCGCCGCCGCCGGGCTCAGCGCGGCTGTCGCCGCACAGGTCGTCTGGACCCCCATCGACGTGGTCAGCCAACGCCTCATGGTGCAGGGTTCCGCCGCAGCTGCTGCCAAGTACCGTGGCGGGGTCGACGCCTTCAAGAAGATCCTCTACTCCGACGGCATCCGCGGTCTCTACCGAGGGTTCGGGATGTCGATCCTCACCTATGCGCCATCCAATGCAGTGTGGTGGGCGTCCTACTCCCTCTCTCAGAGGCTAATCTGGGGTTGCATCGGCTACCACATGGGCGGCGGCGGTGAATTAAAGCCGGGACAGGGGACAGTGGTGGCGGTGCAGGGCGTGAGCGCGGCTGTGGCGGGGGGAACGTCGGCGGTCGTGACGATGCCGCTGGACACGATCAAGACGAGGATGCAGGTGTTGGACGACGGCGGCGATCGGATGACGATCGGCAGAACAGTGAGGAGCCTCATAAGGGAAGGGGGTTGGCGGGCGTGCTACCGAGGGCTGGGGCCAAGGTGGGCTTCAACATCACTGTCCGCCACCACCATGATCACCACCTACGAGTTCTTGAAGAGGCTTTCAGCCAAAGACGGCTCTTTTCCAGGTAATCCGAACTGATAAAAAAATGCCACAAAAAATTAGACCTTTCCCTTCTGCTTTTGTTGTACATACATAAATTAGTCATTGCTAGCTGAATTCAGTTTTTCTGATAGGAAGGGAAGGAGTTGAATTAGGTGCCACTGCTGAATCATCTCCTGATCCAATATAATCCAAGTATGGATATGAATTTTGTATGAAATAAAATGACAATCTTGCTTCTTGCATTCTTCTCTTGTATTGTTTTGTTGTCTACGTTTATCTTCCTATCCATTATCACACAAACAAGGATTTCTATGAACAGGAGTAACATAGTTTGCTTCTTCTAGTCTGAAAAAAATGGATTTTTGCTAAGCAAACAGGATTGGGAGGTGGAAGTTGGTGTAAGAGTGCTCTTGGAGGATGAGATTTCAGTTTTTTAGTGACAAGTGGACTGATGGAGAGTAATTCTTGGAATTGGCCACATTATCACCAAGCAAAGATTTTAATGAACATGAGTAACATTGTTTTTTTCCTTCTTGTTAAAAGAATGTAACTTTTGCTCTGGAAACAGGAGTAGGAAGTGGAGGTTGCTGTTAAAAAGTTTCTCTGAGATGGTGAGATTATAGTTTTGAAGTGGCAAGTGGATTGATGGAGAGTAATTCTTGGAATTGGTCATAGAGTCAAGAGTGCCATGATAGAATGGACATGGAGACCCAAGTGACTTGCAGTCTCTCTGTAAGACTTTGCTGCAAGTGCTGTTTATGTGGTGGGCCTTTTCAGGTGGGAAGTGTCCTTAAGCTTCTTCCAATCTACTAATACTACACACTTCTGGGCTAAAGTCTCTGATACTCCATCTTTCCCAGATTGGAATCGGCACATTCTGAATTTGATTGAAGTGGGGGTGAAGAAATGTGGATGTCAGCCACTGATTGGCTTGAGATCTCCCACTCTGCAAACCCACCTATGAATCAGTGCTTATTAATGGCAGCCAAGGACAGAAGGTTAACGAGTCACAGCACTGATATATAGTGGTAATTATGGGACTTGATGACAAGAGGAAACATAATGATCTAAAGAGTGGAGCAAACCAGGGAATCATAATGACCAGGAGACCAGAGTTAATGTGGGTACTCATGTGGGACCTCAAGGACTTGTCCTTTCAATTTTTGGATTGGGTTTGGTATGGTGTAGGGCCCTTGGTTGTGCGCCAGCCAATTCCTTTTGAAATCTATGGGCAAGTTTGTCTATTGCAGTGACAAAACAGTGGCTTGGAGATGGATTCATCACTCAGAATGCTGCCCATGGATGAGCTTCCTGGTGTTTTGGTTTTAGGAGCAACCTTGGGTGTGGAGTCTGGTGATGGGTTTTAATGTCTTGTACTGTTGCTTAAGCATGATCTTGATTACATCAGTGGATCTTAAATTCTTTATTAATGATATTCTATCTAAAAGTTTAAACCTGTAGATTGAACATCAGATTGGATTTTACCTGTCCATCTGCTCCTCTTGTTTGATCATTTGCAAACACATTCCAGTAGATAAATACGTGGAACAAAATTCCACAATATCCAAAGGAACCAAATTCATTAACTGAAGCTGCTCCAACTACTTCTCAATAAATCAGAATAGCTATATCAACTCCAAAATCTTAGGCAATCAAAATGCATTACAATCAATCAGATGATAATTATATTTTTTATTAGTTTACGACTAATAAAAAAACTTTAGTTTCTTATATATATATATATATATATATATATATATATATATAATGCAGAGAAATAAACATTATTCATTCTCTCTCATATTCATCTTCTGCAATGAATTTATAATCTACCAGTTGGGTGTTGGTCTTTTCAATAACTCCAAAGGATAAGTCCAATTCCTTTCCCCTTTCTTTGGGGTCAGCTTGGATGATCTGGACTCCTCTTTTGGGTCACCCACATTGCCTCTCTCTCTCTCTCTCTCTCTCTCTCTCTCTCTCTCTATATATATATATATATATATATATATATAGTAAGCTCAGTTAATGGGATGAAATCAAACGAAACTATGAAGTAGACTGAAGTTAAAACTAAAAAGACTGTCACTTGTTCTTTGTGTAGGAAGATCTATTGATGCCATTGGCAACATACACATTGGTTTATGTGCTTGATATTGCTGAGGGAGTTTATTTTTAATTGTCACTCACTATTGGATTCTCTCTGATCTAATCTTATCCAAACATGGATCTGAATGATATATATAAAGAGAAGAATCTGCGTGTGTGGATCATCTTTTAATATATTGTGTCCGATCATGGATTTATGTTATCAGGAGTAATATAATTTTAATTTTATTTATTTAAAACAGCATCTCTGACAATAGACAGGGATTATAAATATGGAGGAATCTACACAAAGGACACCTAATTGTTTATGAAGATGAAGTTTTCTAAGATTAAATCCCATAAAATTTGAATCCATCATTAAAATGGATTTTTTTGAAGTTTAAAAACACAATTAACTTCTTTCTATTTATAAATAATATGTGAACTTTTTGCATATTAATCATTAAAGGATCATATAAAGTTCCCATAGAAGTATTAATATCAATTGGAATTTTAATATCATTATGCTACCAATTAATCAAAACTAGATTTATGGTGACGTGGCATCCAATTCCACACTTGAGCACATTACATTTAGTTTGATCGTCACTTGAAACCCTGATGTTGTACAATCAAATTTACTATGATGATAAGAATATTAGGAGTATTTTCTATTTTTTTTCGTTATTTTTGTGCATATTATCTTATTATTTGGACTGATATATGTTCTATATTAAAATTTGTAAGCTAAATACGCTATTTTCCAAAGATGCCTTTCGCAGGATCTTGCGACAGTCGCAGGGGAAAATAATGCCATTTGCTTTTATTTGGCCGTCTCTAAAACTTAAAATCCTCCGACGGGACTCTTACCAGCCTTCGTCTTCGAGCGTCGAACCGAAACTGTCCATCCCACTGACTCGAGCCATGAGAGGTGGGTTCACCATCCGGCCATCCTCCGCCCCCCTGCTCACCGCCTATCAACCCCTCCTCCGCCTTTCCCGTGGCACTATCAATCGGCCTATTCCGGCGACCGCGCCACCGCCTTGTCTCCGACTGACCACTGCCCTTGCCGTACGCTCCGCCTTCCAGCCCGATGAGGCCACGGTTCCTGCCCCCCTCCCGCTCCCTGTTCCGCCTGTCTCGAAGGTGCGATCTTTCTCTGCTGCCGTCTCCCTTTCTCTGCTCTTGCCGGAGCGCTCAGCTTCTTGACCAATTCTTGCAGTTTAAGATCGCTCTATGCCAGTTGTCTGTGACGCCGGACAAGGAGAGGAACATCGCCCGTGCTCGCAAAGCCATCGAGGAGGCCGCCGGTCGGGGGGCGCAGCTTGTTCTTTTGCCGGTAGGTTCCGTCAAACCAGTTCGATAATTAGGTTGGCGATCTTGCCGAGAATGATAGTTGATGTTCGTCTAATTCTTGTTCAACAGTATTGTATGTCCTTCCTATTGCCTGAATGCTGTGATTTTTGTTAGGAAATATGGAATAGTCCGTATTCAAATGATAACTTTCCAGTTTATGCCGAGGATATCGAAAGTGTTGGTGATGCAGCTCCATCATTTTCGATGCTGTCTGAAGCTGCTCGCAGCCTGCAGATTACTATTATTGGTGGATCGATTCCAGAACGTTCTGGTGATCGTCTGTACAATACATGCTGTGTTTTTGGCACAGATGGAAAGCTCCTGGGTAAACACAGAAAGGTACAGATTATTGCAACTTGCCTGACTTACACTTTGATAAAAACGCTGGATATCTTATAATCTTAAAATGGGAAGAACCGATGTTAGTCATACCATAATGCACTCTTGACAAAGCATTTAATTCAGTAAGAAACTTAATAGGGTCTCGAATCTATTTATCTTGCTTCCATTTCTGTTCTTGCCAGGTGGACTTATGTGTTGTAGTTTCACTTTTATGTCGTTTGATATCAGTTCTGTGAAAATGGTTAACTTAATTCCGTTGTATATGCTTAATTAGATGGAATATCCTTTGATTATGTTTTGTTGCTTTTGAAAGGTCTCTTCATGATATAAATTAATCAATATCTAATGTAAAACATTCGATGAAGCAGATACATCTTTTTGACATCGATATTCCTGGAGAGATTACATTCAAGGAATCAAACACACTTACAGCTGGGAAACACGCTACTATAGTGGACACAGGTCTAGCGTTCTTTAACATATATTTATCATTTTAGATGCATGCTTTTTATGCACAATCAGTTCACGTTTTACGGTCAAATCAACTCAATGTTTTCTTGCTAGTCATATGTTGTGCTTGTTGAATTGTATGTCTCGTTTTCGAATATACACTTATCTGAAAATGCTTCTACAAACTTCATCTTGAATCAATTCTACTAGATTCTTCAATTATATAATATGTAAAATGAATATTTTATATTCTTGAATTTTATGAGTTGCGGTCTGAAATTTTTGCTGTTCATTTACAATTCAAAAATTTTAACTGTGCAACAATATCAAATGTGAGTATTTGCTCTTTAAACTTAAGTTTGTTTTGCACGCAAAACAGATATTTCCAAACTGAAACATGTTGCGATTAAAAATGGCTGTCATCCAAATTGGTAGTCAAGAACTAACTTGGTAGATTACATTCACCAAACTGGCTCCTGCTGATGATGTTGAGAACTGCAAGAGGAAGGTCAGAAGTGCACCTAATGTTTGCTCCAGTGGGATTTCCTCTGATGGTTAGGTCATTATGTGATTCAAATAGAGAGGAGCAATAACAAATGAAGTAAAAAGTGGTTAGAGACCAAATATGGAGTCGTTGAGCAGATCTATTGAGCTTTTCTAGCTTATTTTTTATTTCTGCCTTGATAGTTGGACTTGGATGGTGGATTTTTTTAATACAAAATTGACACGTGGATGGATTAGAACCTACATGATAGGTCATTATCAAATGGTAGTCCATTTTAGTTGATGGTCATCATGTTAGGTGCCAATATTGACTAGGTATCATGCATGACAGATGAATGCGACATGGATGGTTCACGTTTGATCCCTAACAATATATGTTGCAGATTCTTATGCTTGATTTCATCATTCCGACTAAGAATGGTGACTTATTCATGAAACTTGTTTGCTTTTGCACAATGTTGAATTAAATAAAATAAATTGTCTGTTGTACATCTTTATCTGATTGCTATATTCAATGTTCAAGTCTGGATGACCTTCTTAACTTGCCTTGTTTTCATATCTTTTTGCACCTATCATTGCCTTCTTCCTTTCCAATATCAGATGTTGATACACAAAAATGTACCTCGTAGCAACAAAAACTCTAGGGAGCCTATATTCCTTGATTGTTAGATCAACTAAGAATTGATGACATATTTTGCACTCTGGTTTCTTTTTAAGCAAGTAAAAATTTGATGCACATGTAGTTGAAGTAGCAAATTTGTGCAATTTTCTGTGATAATTACTAATTGAAACGAATAAAAATATAGATATTGTCCTATTTTTATAATAATTTATCTAATTTAATATGCAAAATATAAATTCTTTTTCCAGTTTTTACTATAATTCTATCTCGAGCTAATTACATATTGTCCTCTATAGTTAGCTACTTTTAGCATCCCGATCCCTATGCTTTAAAAAGTTACATTAACATTCCTATAGTTACGAAAGTGAAACATCTAGGTCATTTACCATAACGTCATCGGTTTTACCAACGAAAATACGAAAACAAAGGGTAAAAAGATAATTTTAACATTCCAATTGGTGGTGGCAAGAGATGTCGGTGGTGGTGGAAGGCGGCTCCGCTGGAGGCCGCGGTGGCTGTTATGGATGAGAAGAGTGGTGGCGAGAGGTGAGAGTCATTCTGCATTTGCGTTGACGCCAACGCAGTTGCTGAGCTGCCCTTTCACCGCTCTGCATCTGTATCGACGTCGACGCAGTTGCTGAGTGGCCCTCACCTCTCACCACCACTCTCCTCATCCACAATAGCCACCAGCAACCCCTAGTGACGTTGCTCTCTGCCACCACCATAACTTGAATGTTAAAATTATTTTTTGTCCTTTGTTTTTGTGTTTTCGTTAGTAAAACCGACGTCATTAGGGTAAATGAACCTAGTTATTTTACTTTCATAACTATAGGGATGCCAATATAACTTTTTAAAATGTAGAAACTAGGATACTAAAAATAGCTAACTATAGGAGGTAATATGTAATTAGTCATTCTATCTCATCCAGTATACAAAATTTCCTATGTTTATTATTTTTTGTTTGTATCAGCAAATATCTTTTTCCCTTAGGATCCCTTGGTACGATATCTCCAACAAAATAACTTAGGGTTTTCTTGAGCAAGAGAAAAACATGTAACATTTGAAGAGAACCAAACTATCTATTATTTGTTCCATCAACTACTGTGAAAACATTTGACAGATTATATTTTTGATATAAGATTGTAGAAGGTGAATCTAATTACTGGTCAAGTCAAAGGAATGATTGATTGATGATCGAAAGAGTTAGTGTGAGGACTCATAGAGGCAAGGGGAATTGATGAAGAATTCAGTACTCATGCAAGTGTGTGTGCTGGTTGAGGGTTGCTTGTAGCCAAGAGGGGGAAGCTTGATGCCATGGAGTGAAAGATGTTCTCTTTGATGAGGAGCAACTACTTTGATGCGGCCCAAGATGTCTGGAAGATTTTAGCACTTGTGCTAGGCCTTGGTGGTGTAGCAGAGGGCCTATATCAGAGTGTATGATCTAGCAAGTGCAATCACAACAACAAAGCAGCCCACAAACTTGAAGCATGCTGAGGTAGAATCCAGAATCCATTAGCAAGTGGGGACTTCAGATGGATGTTATCGCAATCAACTAAGGGACAAGTAGGTAATAGCAAATGGTTGTACCTTTTTTGCTTAGAGGAGTAGGCGATAAAATTAGTGAAGGAAATATATTCCCAAAGGAATGACCAAATTTATAAGAGGTAATTGAGACATAATTTTGTTCCTTCAGGGCAACACTTCTAGCATTTCAAAAGTGCAAGACAAAGAGGAGACAAAGTACAGTAATCAACTTGATGCAAGGAGTGCACCTCAAGGAGGCGGGTGAAGTCAAGTAACCTTGCTCTCTTCAAACTCTTAAGAGAATGGGTGAAGCCGAGTATTGCATATCTCTTAGTTATACAATAGAGGATCTCCACAACAATCAAAGTCCTTTCGAAGTGTCCTTTAAATCCTTACTATTGGTAATTGGTTCTACCAAAAATAGGTTGTGTGCCTCAATTATCAATAGAGTAACATCAAAAAGCGGAGGTGGAGGCGAAGTAAGGAAAGATTTAATGGGAAAATTTTATGAAGGAGGTCTCAAGCTCTAAGTTCAATGAGGTGATGTTCGTGAACCTCCAACTTTCATCTATATAGTTCAGTTGGTGCAATACATATGAGGGACTAGTATGCATCCATGAAGGTCTTTTTCCTTCGTCAAAGAGATCTATAGGGACTACCATTAATCATTGTAACTCGATTCACTGACGAATTGAAACAATGTTGGTGGATCACTAACGAATTAAAACAATGTTGGTGGATCAAAGTTTGACTACTCAATAGTGGCATTAGAAATCAATTGAGGGCTAGTAGGTGCATTGTAGTTGAAAGGGGACTATAAATGCAAAAGTTGAGGAAGTGTAAATTTCACAAAGGCTTTGATGAGGACATCAAGGAATAAGTGGGGGAGAATGTTTTAGTTTGCTAGCAAAGGAGTTTGTAGTAGGCTTGGCATCCCCATTTTGGTGGGGTATTTTAGCCTGAAGAAGACCTATAGGTAGAGTTTGCGAGTGGTGTAGGGGCAAATGTGCCCAAAGAGAGAGTGTTCAATCTGCATCATGCAGGGATTTCCTTGTGCGGAGATGGCATATGAAATGTTAGCTCAGCACAGGGCTGGATGGATTAGTGTCTGGTTCGTCATATGGCCTTGCAACTGGTGTCATGTGGGGACTTTAACAGAGGGATATTGCAAGCGGACTAGCCCCTCTATCGTATGATCGCTTCATGCAAGCAAAGTTTGTCCATTTCAGTTGCTTAAAAATGTGTTTTGTTCTCTTATGCATGTGTGACCTTAAGATGTGCTTTGGTGGAGCGACGATGAAAGTTTATCCATATATTTGTTTGTTACTAAACCTTTTTCTTTCTGTACATGCCATTAGGGGGTTGCATGAGGTTACAAAGAGGCTAACCCATTGCAAGTAGGTATTGCAACGGTCCCGCGCCACTATGCTTGATTTACTGTGTTCGTGATAGGACTTGCAAGAGGTTACAAGGAGGTTGACCCTCTTGCTCGCAAAGGTGCATGACTTAAGCTAAACCAGCTAAGGTCATAACAAATCGGTGTCTATATGTTGTTCTATACATGAACAATGCTAGTCTGACTGCTATCACAGATCGGTATTAAGCATAAATTTTATTATCATATCAAATATACTTGGTTGTTGATGCTGAATGTGTGCTTTTGTGAGTTTAAATGCCTTTGATGATGCAAGAAAACATCAAATCCCAGAAGTAGCAAAACAGTTCAAGATGCATCTCAAATGGATGCAGAAGTTTGTTTTATGGAGCAATCAACAATTACAGAAGCGTTTTTCATCAGCTTCATGTCAGCCATGAGTAGTGGAGTAGCAACATGTGAGCACAAATGATTGCTTTATTTAGATTTGTTCTTGGAAGCAAATGCCTGAAGACATACAAATGAGGCAGGAGGAGCCCTGTTTGGGCCCATATATGTCATCATGATTGGGACAAACATGACTGAAAGATGAGAGACCTGGTAGGAGACATCAATACCTCCTTAGACGAAATATTGTTTACAACAAAGAAAAAACACTTCACTGTTGACTAAAGTAAGAACAACTACTTATTGCCACACCAATAAACAGAGTTCAACAAATGTCATCTGCATTAAGTCTTAAGAGTGCATGTTTCTCCACAAGATATGCCATATACCTTTCAGACCATGGGAAATGTAGTCAAGTCAATCTTTATTTTATTGATTGAAACTGTTCAATATGATAAATTCAAGTGCAGCTAGTTAGAACCTTTAAGAGAGAAACAGGAACAAGGTCCTGAGCATTACTGATTTGAAGTATTATTCTCTTCATTATTCTTGATTCAAATGTGCATGAATAAAATGAGTAGTAAAACACATAGACATATAGATTTGTTTTATTAGAAACATGCTTGGATCTTACTTTCGCTTGAACCTTGTTCTGTATATTAATGCCTATAATTGAAAAAATCTAATGGAATCAGTTAAAACAATGGTCATTCTATCTATATTAACTACTCAATGCTGTATGATGCGTGGTGATTGTTTTTTGTACCTATTGCTATCAGCTACTCAGGTAGCTATCTGTAGCATTGGAGTTCGAAATTCTGTTGATTTAGCATGTAAAGAGCTTGTTTAAAGCCTGCTGTATTATTGTTTTCTTGTCATTTTTCTACAGTGGGTACTTGTTTTTTCATTTTTCTATACCATAGATTCTTTTCTTCAACTTATGTTGTCTTATTATTTTGGTTGCAGATGTAGGGCGCATTGGTATAGGTATTTGCCATGACATTCGCTTCCCGGAGCTAGCAATATTATATGCAGCAAGAGGTCCATTCAATATATATTTGCATGTGCTTTTTTACTGTCTTATGTATTTTTTACACTTTACCTGTCCAAAATGATTTGTATTAGCAAACTCAAGACTTTTTTGCATGTGTTTGGAGAAGGAACACAGGGTCCTGCAACTAGTGACAGGACCTACCAAAGGTCATCCTAGATCCCAAGTTGGATATAAGCCCACAAAGACTATAAAGGGGCATCCACGGAGGGGCATCATAATCCACACGTGGCAGAAAACTTGCATATCACATTGATTTTTAGTGTTTCTATTATAGAGCAAATTCTAGATTTCTTCATTCAAGTGAAGGTCATCTCCCAATTTCCATCTCAAATTTTGGAGTAGTTAAGAGAGACTACTGCATATATTTTTGATCTATAGATAACCTGTATATGTGAAAATGCTTACCATTAGTATGCATCTCCAGGTAACGTATGCCATTAATTTTTTTGAATCTATTATGCTGGTACCTATGAAACGCATGGCAAAATTAAAGTATTTTATATCATAGCTTGACAGTTTAGAGATCAAGTGTAAAGGCCATTTTGTGGAGTTGGGTTTTTCTTAGAAACTTAAAGTTAGAATTCCATATAGGAGATCACAACCTCTCTACATGAATGATGAATCAAATGCTTGTTGTTTCCTTCTTGCCTTTTAAGAACTTGTATCTCCTATTAAGCTCAATGAAACTGGTCTTTTTAACAATTGTGCTTAATATGTGCTTAATTGGCAATGGCATAATTATACTCTATGCAGTGCTTTTTGTCCATTGGAAATTCTTGAAGAATTGATTTTTTTGTTACAGTTCATACTTGAGCTATGCTGGTTTTGAACTATAAGGAGGTCTTCTGGCAGTTATTATACATTTTCTTCCTGGTAGCTATTCATTTATCTCTCCATCAACTAACTGGTGGTATAGTGCCTTGTTGAAATATTTATTCTGAAGCTTTGAGTTGTGGCAGAGTTAACCAAATATCTGTTAGAAATCTTCTTATGAATCTTTGGGAACTGCATAAGTAGTTTTTATTGGCAAATATGCACTTTTGTCACATAAGATGACCTTTAGTATGGACCAAGGTTTCAAGTTTCAGCCTGAAACTAAAGAGAAAGAGGAAGAGAAGGGAGTAGGCAAAGAAGAAGAAAGAGGAGATGGAATCAAAGGAGGAAGAGGAGTATGTGAAGGAAGAGGAGACAGCTATTGCTTATCATTGCATGAAGCAAGGGTGGTGATGACACGAGGAGGCAGTGGCAGTGATAGGAGGAGGTGGAAAAGGCAGCGGCACGGGCAGGTTGCACCGTCCAAGCAATGGAAAGAGAGAGAAGTCCTGTTTGATGTAATTTTTTTTTAATAATTTTACAATTTAAAACAGCCAACAGCTACTGAAAGCTGTCGTTAGCTCTTTTCAACTGTCCAAGTTAAGAAAGAAAATTGGTTTTAAACCGAATTGGGCAAACCCAGTAAATTCTGGTCGCCATTGACTGGTCTGACCAGTTTTTTAAACCATGGTATGGACCATAGAGTATGGAGGAATGCAAGGATTCAGACATCTAATGCTGGGTCTCTTTTAGTCATAGGTTGAACCTTGCTGTTGTGTCATGCCTACGCTGCCATATGCCAAGATTAAAAGTATAGACTTTTATTGGATAGCAAGGTTTAAATCTTGGTTTGATATCTGTTTGGACACCTTATTGGACTGGTATGAAACTGGAACGTCAGATGGTATAATGATTTTTACCATTAGTATCACTAAACAATGATTAAAAAAATTGAATATCAGTTGGACACTAAATATTCTTTGGTAGTAATACAGTAATACTCATTGGTAGTACTAATCCAACCAATATTTGAAACCTAGTTGAGAAGTCTCAATATTTAACAAGATCATTGTGTTTGTACCTGCATTTTACTTTCATTTCATGCATAGTATTTCTAGGAACATCATATCTTGCTTTAATTGACTAATG
Source organism: Musa balbisiana (assembly GCA_004837865.1). Classification (NCBI taxonomy): domain Eukaryota; kingdom Viridiplantae; phylum Streptophyta; class Magnoliopsida; order Zingiberales; family Musaceae; genus Musa; species Musa balbisiana. The sequence goes on along the minus strand of CM017188.1, from coordinate 12,085,469 downwards.
CTGGTTTCGTTTAGTAGTTTCATAATAATTAATAAAAAATCAATATATTAATAATTGGGAGATAGTAATTTTTTACTTCAGGTGCTCATTTGCTATGCTATCCTGGGGCATTTAACATTACCACCGGCTCCTTACTCTGGGAGTTGATGCAAAGGGCAAGGTAATTATTTGCAAAATATGACATTTTTATTTGTGTTTTGGAGCATAATATATATGAATATGCATTTGAATCAATTCTTACACACATCACACCTAAACTTTATGATGAAATGTTCATATAGTTATATATTGGATGTTCGCAACCTAGCAGTCTTGAGAGGGGGCTGATATATTGTCTGTATTGTACAATTTAGTATATTGATATGCATTCTTGAACCTAAAACTAAAATAATTATTTGAATTTTCAGTATATTTTTGTTTTTTACAAGCATATTTTGTGTATTCAGAAGTGGTTGGAATTGTGCGATACTGCTTGGTATGATTGGTTTATTATGATACTTGAATCCATGGATATTGATATGACATGCAAAACACAACTATGGTTTTGTTGATTGTAATTGTCATTAAACTAGAAACACTTCTAATGAGGAGTTAAGTGATGTCTCATGACACTGGAATTAACTAGTGATATTCTCCTAGGAGCCTCACTTTGTGGCACATTTACTTTTACTACACCTTCCAAAGAGAAGGTGATGGTGCTCCCTCCCATTTTACAGAATTTGAATCTCTACTGGTAGCTAAGTGCTTGACTAATAAATAAGGAGAATATCTTAAAAAGTCTTGGGTGAATATCTGAATAGAGATCACATGCTGTTTTCTGTATCATTTAGTTTGTTATTTGAACATGATGTGATACTTGCTCTAGGCACACTTGAGCTTCCACCTAAAATCATATAATCCAATTCAGATCACTTGTAGTCCTATGAAATATGAATTACTATCAAACTGTTAATTTCAACAAGAAAGCTTGAATCCAGCTTACTTGTGAGAGAAAAGATACATTAAATCTATTATTATCTACAATACCCTGAAGAGAACTTTTAGTTCTTTGACATGTAGACATTTTTTTTCTCTCTCTCTCTCACACAGATGTCTATATGCTCCACCTGCTTGAGGATTTTGCACATGAATGCTTTCACACAGTTTTTGTGGTTAGCTTCAGTGTCTAGTTTCATTTGTCGATGACTCGATGTCTGACAGGTTGACAATCTGATAGAGTTTTTTTAATTGCTTTTAGAGCCAATGACCAATGTGGAGATTTTGGTTTAGGTATCTTTGGAATACAAAATGCCTGACCAAATGAATGAGCTTTGAAGCCTCAGGCTAACTGTTTCATGCCATGGTGTGCTGTTTGTTATTACATTATGGTGGAAATCTGGTTTTTGTTTTCTTTGTTTGTTTACTTATAATTTTTTTCTGTTAATTCCAGGGCTGCTGATAATCAGGTGCACTGAACTTTCCTTCTGACGTGTTAGCAGTTGCATTGCTGAAGGGAACATTTAGAGGATATTATTGAATGAGTGAATGATCTAACCGATATAATCAGAAGAAATGAGATTATAGAGAGAAGATTATATATCATTAGTCAGAGCTTCATAGTCATAAGAGCTTAGGCACATGCCACTAATGATCGAGCCACCTCAGTGCTGGAGCTATGGATGTTTGAGAAGTTGCACTTCAATCTCATTGCAGCAGCATCAATATTTTGGTTCCACTAATGATAGCCAAAGCATCATCTTCCGCCTTACTATGCCAAAGCCAATTTTTAGCCTATATTGAATCTTCCCTTGGTGTCAAAGCTTTTATGATTATCATTTTTGAGAAATTTCTGCTATTTTGAAATAGTTTTCACAAAGTTTCCTTTGTTTCTGAATTTTGACCAATTTCACTGTTGGTGGTCCTGTTAGCAATTACTCCATCAAAATTGCTTTAGATCATCGAATTTATGGTGGCCTCTATCTCTCTTCTCTAAATATTTTATGAAGTACTCTGTATGGGATTCGGCAATTTAACAATGGCTCCCACAGACTTCCTACTAGCTTGCATTCTTGATAAATTATTTTCATGGTTGGGTGCTGTACCTCTATCAAACATCAACTTTGTTTCTTCCATTCCAAGTATTCCAACATTAATAAGCACCAATCATTTTCAGTGGTTACCATCAATACACACACACACAAATATATATATATATATATATATATATATATATATATATATATATATATATATATATGTACAGGGTTGGACCATTAACCAAGATAGACTAGTAAAAAAAATGCGCTTGTAAGAAAGTGGCTTCAGAACCAAGAAGTTAAGGAGAAGTTTTGGAATGATGGGACATCTGGTGGATTCATTTGGAATATGGCTTCTTTGTTTTCCTTTGAGGCTTATAAGTAAGTTTGACAATTTTTTGTTTGTAGGGTTCATCAGCTTTCAATTTCATTGGTAATTACCTCTTAGATGTTCAACTTGCTGCATTGGAAATAGTAGAGAACTAATTTTGAATTTCTATTTTTAGTGCAATTTTCATGTCTCCTTTAATGCAAAAAACATGTCTTGATGCATCTGTCAATCTTCAGCATAAAAAGGTAGTCCTACAGTAGTTTGCTTTTAATAGTCCATTCTTGGCTTTGCCTTCAATTTTTATTATTTTTCTATGATTCATTGTATTTATTTTCCTTTTTTTTATTTATTTCTGTCCCGTAACCAAGCTAACATCTAATATATTGTGACTGCCAATATTCTGTGTTGATAATAGCATGACTACTATTATGGTCATGTATTATTCTACACCTAAATTGTATTTGAGAAATAACTTCTCTTGGTCTGAGAACTTTTTTTGAAGTTATCAATTCAAGTAGAAAAGAAGAACAGCACATATTTCAGGGAGGTTTTGTACGGACAGTTTAGTTTCCATGAAGTGATTAAATGTGTTTGTGATAGTGTTCGCCTAGTTCAGATGTAGATAACTAAAATTTTATCAGCATAGTTCCTTGTATTTATCAGAACTATGTCAGCTGACTTCTATGTTTTTGCGTCTTTTTTTCAGTTATTTGTGGCTACCTGTTCCCCTGCTCGAGACACTGGTGCTTGTTACATTGCTTGGGGTCATTCCACACTTGTTGGACCTGTAAGTATCATTTGAAGAACAAAGCATCATGCATATGTAGGAGGATTAAGGGCTGTTGGAAGTCCTTGGAGTCGGGTTATCTAAAATATATGCATTTGAAATGCTGCAGTCGTTTGCCTACTTTTTATTTTGAATTGTACCACCTTTATTGTCATCATTTGCTAATTCTGATAGCATGTTCTTTTGCTTCTTGTATTGTAATGTGGATTGATCAGTTTGGAGAAGTGATAGCAACGACAGATCATGAGGAGGCAATCATTGTAGAAGAGGTCGACTATTCATTAATTGAACTCAGAAGGTAAATATCTTCACACAAAGTAAAATTTTTTATCATTGCTAAATCTTGCTCTCAATAAGATGATGAAAATTCTGCATGCTAACTATTTTGATCAGATAATGCAAAGAATTTGACATCAAATCTAGTGGCATTGCAAGAACTGATGTTATTATGCATGGCTGCCAGTAAAAAATTTACCTTTATGATATCTGGCATCAGAAGTCAATTATGGTTCGGTTATAGAGTATGTGATGCAGAGTGTTCTTAAGGCAAACTCATAGCTCAAATAACATGATGGTGATGGATAAAACAGTGAGGGGTTAATCCATACCTTGATTCTAAAATCAGAAAGGTTTTGTCTTAGATTCTTGAAGCAATTAGCAACTGGATCCTGTTACTGTGATCTTTACAGGAATTGCCATGTTTTATGCCCCCAAGCATGCAGTCTCTGCTGATAAATAGGTTTCCGAAACACTTGGCAAACATAATATGCTATTTGTTCCTCTTACAGGTCAAGCCTCCCATTGGATCAGCAACGGCGTGGTGATTTGTATCGGTTAGTGGATGTTCACAGGCTGAACTCTCGCGGTCTGTAAATGGTAAATGCAAAAGCTAATTTCTTTCTATCAGATTAAAACTGTGTACAAGACAAGACACTGGCACAAATTAAAACCTGAGCTGTGTGGAACGATGTATTAACTATAAAACAGAGTTGAATCGATGGTGTGTTCTTGACTCATACAACATATGCATCATGAAAGATGGGGAGGAGTACAATCTCTGCATATATATATATATATATATATATATATATATATATATATATATATATATATATATATATATATATATATATATCTTTAGAAATATTTTAAAAAATGAGGTGCTTTATTATTTTATGGACATACATAGATTCAACTTAGTGTTCAGAGACCCTCTTTAATGAAATGTTACTTTTGTGATGGATCATTATGGTTACCTTTTTAATGAATGCATTCATGCATTATACATGATGGACTATACCACGAATAATATAAACGATTGTTATAAGACAAATAACCTTTGTAAAACTCGAAAATAAACTAATTTCAAATCAAGAAAACATGAAAGATTAAACCCAACATTCTGTCATATGATAAGGTTATTTCAAACAAGAACCAATATTTACAATCAAGAGCTCAAAAAATAATAAGACAAAATATGGTGCAAAGAAAGTATAGTTGAAATTTATTTAGGGAAGTAGTTGTTGATGTCCTTAGTCAGCCCGAAATGGTTCAGACTTGTATGTATAGGATTGTTCGAAGTGTCTCCGAGGAGGAAACACCAGGCTCTTGAGGTGCGACATGCATAAAGACCGAAGTCGAGAGAGGTTTTTCGACCCGATCTCTTCGATGCCTAAGTTAGTAACATATGGGTGCAGACACAAATGATCAAAAAAGTAAACCCCTCCTCTTATCATGCTGAAGACGAGTTTTTATACATGATCGTAAATGGGAAAAATATTCCATGAAATATTTTACGAGGAGATAGTCTCTGACTGCTTCCAACAATCTCTCTTTGGCTTCTTGTCCACATGAGTGACAAAGAGGAGGCATTCCATAACGGCCTACCTTGGATCCTTGTCCAAGTGGGCAAATGGGTAGAGGGTGTTCTTCATCTTCTCCTGCCACCCTGGACACTACATGATGGTTATATATTAGATAATGATTAGTTGATTATTTACTTCCTATCATTTGTGCCCCCCTAGGCGTTGCTTCGGAGTTCTTATGAGAGGGGTTCAAAGTGTGGTGTCTAATTCATCTGACACATCAAGCTTATACCTCTTCGATCTATTGTCGATATAGTAGCACATTTAGTTCGTCTAACATGCTTGGTCCATCACGCCCTTGGTATTGTCAGCCACAATTCCATCCGACATGTCCTTCCAAGATCACCTCCCACCAGCGTTGTTGGTAGCTATCCATTATAGACCTATCCTTCATATTATCGGGGGACGCACATTGATCGGATGGGATCAGGTGTCTCGACCTCCCTGTCTTTTCTTGACCTCCATGACTTGATGAATGTGAAGGCCAGACATCCTGACCTCTCCATCCTCAGTGAAGGCGGGGTTCAGGCTTTCTGAACTTCACGCCTCGGGCGGAGGCAAAAGAAAAGAATTCAGCTCAAAGGCGGAGATAAGAAATGGAGATGAATCAATGATAAAGAAGATGATGCGGAGGGTTCTAATTCACGATCGCCACAGCAACCTAAATCATAATTTTAGGTGCAAATTGGGATGAATAATGATTCACACAACGGAGATACATAGAGAGGGATAAAAAGAGTGTCACTACTTGGCTTGTAATAGTTTTTGTGTTTCGAGCATAGCAGCCGTTATATCAGATAAAATAGTCTTCTCATATGACGCGTTATTACGTAAACGCATAGGATGTGATAAATACAACAAAATGAACGAGGGGGAAAAAAAATAATTGCTAAAGTATGCATGAAATAAGAAATTAATACACATATTGATGTAGATAGCTATTATGACTTTGGAGCAAATATAATTAATGATTCATCATTTTTTAAAACAAAAAATAACCTTTACTCAATAAAAATATTTATAGTAATAAATAATATGCGAGATGTCATGTTCAAATCGCATGTCCTACATTTTTTTATATGAAAGAATTTAACTATTTGGCCTTCCTAATTAGGTCATGGATGTCCAAGAATAATAATCTAAGGCAAAAGATACCAAGTTTGAACTGTTGACATAATTTACGTATATTTTGAGTCTCAACGCACTAAGATATTTTGGAGCCCAAGGGACTAGACTTTAAGAAGACCTTTGAGGATGACAAGTCCTTTAGCTTGCAACAATAATTGTCATTCTTCTGATCGAGGTTTTGAGGGCGAAGTCATATTCTACAAAGCTCAAATTATCCATAAAAGCTATGTCATAATCAATGATATAGTTAAAATTATAAGATGGCAAAAAAAAAAGTTTAAATTAAGAACACCATTCATCCTCTCGATAGTGTTTCTATAAAGGAATAAGTTATTAGTGTCACAAACTATAATTCAAATGATGTTTAGCTAAATTCCAAAATTATCTAGTAATAAATAACATGCTCGAATCACTTAGATATTTATCATTTGATATCCAAACTTCCTTGGGAACCATTCAAAATCTTTGCCACTTCAAGAATAATTTCATTCGATCCTATTTAAAAAATTAAAAAAAATTATATTACTTGCAACCTAAATGATAATAATTGGGTTTGGATTTTTATTCTAAATGACAGCTTTTTGAAAGAACACTTGTCACCTGTTGAGAAAGGAGGATTTGAGATTTGAATATTTACCTAAAAATTATATCTTTCCTTTGGATAAAGATCGTCCTTGTCGAACAAGATAGGCACAATACAAGTCTTCTCTGAGAACAAGTAGCCTTTGCCGCGTGGAGTCATTGACTTTTTGTCTTTTTCCATCCCTCATGATCGTCCTTGCCGACTGGGATAAGCACAATACAAGCGTTGCCTTGGGACAAGTCTTCTGCCACAAGAACAAGCAACCTTTGTGGGAATTCCAGGGCTGGAATCAATTGTAATCTAGATGAGCTGGTCCTTTGTGTTCTAGCGATGGGTTTGGTTAAGGTCGTTGTTTAATGTAACTTAGAAAATAGCAAGTCATATGTGGGAATCAATAGTAGTTGGAATGAGATGTTTCTTTAGCTGTGTTATCGTGATGGACTCGTTCAATGTCTTTGTTTAGTGTAACAAAAAGAATATGTATGTGGGTACGAATATGGTTCTTTGGTTGTGGTCTCGTGATGGACTCATTCAACGTCTTTGTTTAGTGTAACAAAACAAATACGTAGGTGGGTAATAATACATTATAGGAATTTGAAGAGATTGGCGTTAGGACGAAGCAGGAGACTTGGGAGAAGTTCCCGTCCTTCTCACCTTCTTCTCTCTCTATATATGCACCCACCCTCCTCGCAGCTAAACCCCACTCTAAGTCGCCTATATCACAGAGAGCGAGAGAGAGAGAGAGAGAGAGAGAGAGAGAGAGAGAGAGAGAATGACGAGGATACGCCACTTCACCCACCCAAACTGCTACTTGACCCGCACTTGCCAGCAAAGCTTCATCTGCAACGGATGCGGCGTCGCCGGCTACGGGGTTAGCTACCGGTGCAACAGCTGCGACTTCGACCTCCACGAGTACTGCGCCAGGTGTCCGCAGAGCCTCAGCTGCTCCATGCACTCGCACTGCCTGACGCTGACCCAGTCTGGCGGCTGCGGCCGCCGGTGCAGCGTGTGCTGCCAGGTGACCAGCCGCTTGGTCTACCAGTGCGGTCCCTGCGGCTTCGTCGTGCACCCCCTCTGCGTTCAAGGGCGACGTTGGTAGCTTTACTATGACCTAAATCTGTGGCTTCGTCGTGCACCCCCTCTTCTGCGTTCAAGGGCGACGTTGGTAGCTTTACTATGACCTAAATCTGTGGCTTCGTCGTGCACCCCCTCTGCGTTCAAGGGCGACGTTGGTAGCTTTACTATGACCTAAATCTGTGTCTGTCTGTCTGCCTATCTATCTATCGAAACGTGTGTTTTACTTGTCCTTTGGGTTTCAAGCAGTAGCCATTTGTTTGGAGTTGCAAGTCGAGTCTTGATTTGTAATCGTCAAGTTTGAGGAGAATCATATGGAAGAAGTTGTATTCGTCCCACAAGTGTTCTTTCACAAGTATATTTGCACATGTTTGAGGAAGCAATTCTGCAATGTATTATGGGAAAAACAAAAACAAAAACAGAATTTCATATAAATAATGATCCTATAAAACATAAAATAAACCATAAACTTTATTTCCATGAAAAAGTTAAAAGATTTATATGATGAATTAACACAAACCGAGTCTAAACTCTCTTGTACGTTCTAAAGATATAAATTTTTCTTATGCACTCGGCATATATTTCTTCCAATATAAGGATACTTATTTCCGAAGTAATTTCTGATCGAAAAAACGAGAACCTTGATAGAGGTTGACCATCGAGTCGTCGTCGTAAGCTGCCCTTACTCGTTTTCAGAATCGATAATTTTAGTTCTTAAATCGATGATTTTGGTTTTGATTATGGAACTCATAGTTTTGATTTTGAAATTGAGGATTTCAAGTCTATCGAGTTTGAATTCTATTTAATTTTAGTTTCAATTTTTTTTTATTTTTTAATTTATCAAAAAATACACTTATGATTAGCCATTTATCAAAAGTTATTGAAAAGGATGGATTCATCATTTTTATTTCTTAATTGGTTCAAAATGAAATCGTTAATCTAATCTATTTCGATTCGGAACCATCGAACTATTAACCTAATTCAGTTTAGGTTGTGATTGGGTCAAGTGTTAGCCATGGCTAGATAGACTTACATTAAAAGTCAACGATGGTTATTTCAAAACATATCCATGTCAACCCTTTCCTTTATCACGCCAATTATTTCAATTCATGAGCACTTATGACTATTGATAAATGGTTAAACAATATAAAAACAGACACAATTAAAATGCCTTGTAAGCCATGGATAGAGCTTTGGCGAAAATTTTAATATGAAATATGTTGATAAGTCTTAAAATGGTTAAGGTCAACATATATTAGATTGGAAATAAGTCAACCCAAAATATAATATTTTCTTTTATTTTTTATTTTATACAAGAATTCTTTTTAATCTTTCCTATTCTTGTCCTGACTCAATCAGCTGCTCACTCTATCAAACTGCGATTAGAAACATTGGTTTTGATACTATGCTCATATGCTCGAAATTTAAGATGATAAAGATTCTAATTCAAAGACTCGAGCTTATTAGTCAAGTGATTAACAAAACCCGATATATATTATTTGACTTTTTAAAATCTTACTAGTATGAGATTATACCTTATAAAAGACAAACCATACTCTCTCCACTATTGCAGACATATGGCAAAATTAATGATGCAAAAGTGTTAGTGTTATTTCTCTTGTTCCATTAATTTTTCACAAAATAAAGAAGAGAATAAAGATATGCTTTGTTTGAATTGGCCATATCTTCTTGCTTATGATGCATTTGCCTCTTTGGTTTGTTGGGCTGACAGTCCATATTCAATCCAATGTGAGCTTTATCAACACACAGCCCACACCTCATCTTAACCTAAACAAGACAGAAAAATAAAAAAAAGAAAGAAAAGAATGATAACGCAGAAAAACTGTTTTCAATCATCTAGTAAAATTTTCATCTTATAGTGGATTATCTCTAGTTTGCCCGTAATTTTTACTCTTCACAGGGAGGATTTTTCACGTACATCAATCAACTATTGATTCAACATGATGAATGACTCTGGATTTCATCACTTGCTTCTTAATGGTTGGACTGTGGATCACGAAACCTCCGGTCATTTCTCCTTTCCACGTTACGTCATATCCAATCAGTTAACACGCTTTCAAATTATTTCTCATTGCCACTTGAACGTTCTTCCTCTCTTAAAATAGTTCGAGTAGAAGGATAAAGTGACATCAGATCTATTTATTTTGTTGATTTCTCAACACAACTTTTTATAATTGTTCATATCATTTAGATTGGGTTGGTGATTCTAAGGATGTGACCGATGGTTTCGAAAGGATCATGATAAGGAAGGCAATTTAAGATGAACGACTTGGCTGTTTATAGTTGGAAAGAGATGGATTCCTGCTTATGCTTCATTCAAGATGAACATAATTAGATTTTGTGGTTTGATATTTAAAAGTTGTAGTAAAATTAAAAGTACTAGAGCGGTCTTGGTTTGACCCTCAATTAACATAGTATAAAGAGATATTAATACTGAATCATTTGGTCGATTAATTATTATTAGTGTGATTAATGTATCAGTACGATTTTGTCTTTACATAACTCGTGAGCTTAAAAAAAAATATCTTTAAGGATAGAGAAGATAAAAAAAAAACTTATGAGTCATTGATTATCATACTCTTTAATTAATGTAGAACTAAATGATTTTATCATTAGTCTCTCTCGTAGGGGAGGTAAGGACTCATAACCAAGGTGCACGGCTCGGGAGCAGGTTTGTTCGATTGAGCTGCAAGCTTCGAGCCCTCCTTATAGCGCCAATTTGATAAGGAATCATTTGGTCAATCGATCATTGGTATGGTCTGTAGACTCGTGAGGAATTCTCCACTTTGGGTGATGGGTGTTCCCGTATGGTTTTACCCGTTCGGAGCTCGTGAACTCCAAAAGGCACCTTTGAGAGTATAGAAGACCCGACGGACTTATAAACCTTTGGTTCCATACTCTTCAATCAATGTTGGAGTAAATGATCTTATCAAATTGTCACTAGAAGGAGGGTCCGAGGCCTGTACCTCAATCGAGCAAATCCACTCATGAGCCGTGCACTTCGGCTTTGAGCCCTTAGCTCTCCTGCGAGAGAGAGCACTGACAAAACTATTTAGTCCTACATTGATTGAAGAATATAGGAACTAAGGGCTCATAAGTATATTGAGTCTCCTTTACCCTTATAGATATCTTTTGAAGCTTGTGTCGTGAAATGACAAAATCATTTGGATATACCCATCTACCCTTTAGGGTAGAGAGAGAAAGAGTACATGTGGAGAGACAAATTTAGGTTTTCAATGATAGATATTTTTAGTTATTTTTGTGTCTTAGCTTTTCCTTTTATTATCTTTTTCTTTATGATTTATAAAGTCTATCATAATTTTAAATAATTTCGGTATTGAAGACAACTGAAAATTATATATTGAAGATAAAAAGAAATATTAGGAATAAATATTACGTGATTCAGAATTTGTGTTTATGTTTAGGTTAATTTTATGTGTGAGGATATGCAAGTGATTCAAGATTTGAGTTTGAATTAACTCAAGTGAGATATTCATTATATTATATTTAATTTTCTTCATGAATATTGACAGTGAATATTGAACCACGTTAATCTTAAATCGACTTATTTATTTTTTTGAGCTTGAAGTATTTTCTTTCCCCAATGAATTTTTGAATCAACGGCATGAAGACTCGTTCCAAATAATTGGAAATTGACATTGCCTTGAGGATTAAGCCTTTTAATACCGAGTTATCTTGTTTTTGAATTGATATTTAATATATGACGTTTCAAATTTTTAATCTTTAATAAGTTGATTTGGTTTATCGTTATCAATCAAATGTTTTACGATAAAAAAATAATCAAATGATGTTTTAAATATTTTAAAACTATTTAATATTTTAGGTGTCAAAAACTATTCTTTTATAACCAAAATAATTAAGATCGTTAATCATATAAATACTCTCTCCCCATATGTTAATATTTCTGTATATTACAAATTTATAAACTAATAAAATCACTTAAAAACTTAATACTATCATAATTATGAGAAAGCTAAGAAGTCAGATCATAGCTAATTATCGAAAGTGACGTATGAGAAAGGTAAAAATAGTCGATGCAATCTAAACAACATAAGTAGCTTTAGAAGGCGACAGGGAGACGATGCGAGGCATCTGTTGTTACTCATTTATTAGCTATGTCTCCTTTAATGAGAAAGAAAGAGGTTCTTTTAGAAGCAATTTGAAAGAGAAAGAAAAAGAAGGTTGATTGGACCGATGGGTTTAATTCTTGGAAAGTTTCCTCTTTTCTTTCCACTCTTTTGTTTGATTTCGGTGATATTAAGACATGCAGGACTCCATCTATATTCATATTTTTCTCAATCTCACTAGACTTGGATCAAATTCAAGTGGACTAATCGAAATCCGGTCAAATTTGTTCCCATCAAAATGTACTTTTAGGATTTGAGGTCAAACCTATTAAATTATTCATTAATTTTTTCTTAAGCAACAAAAAAAATGGTAGTCGATCATTGACTTTTAGTCTTTTTTTTATCCATCCCAGTAGATTGTCCTTGCCGACTAAGCTTAATAAACACAATACAAGCTTTCTCTTCGTTCACGTCTTTTCTCCCACAAGAACAAGAAGTGATTGAGATGAGCTGGTTCTGTGTGTTGTAGCGATGGACTCGGATGAGGCCGTTGTTTAGTGTGGCTTTAAAAATAGCTAATCATATGTTGCGATGAGATGGTTCTTTAGCTGTGTTCTCGTGATGGACTCGTTCAAGGTCTTTGTTTAGGGTAACAAAACGAATATGTTTGTACGTGGGTACTACGAATATGGTTCTTTAGTTGTGTTCGCGTGCATGTGATGCACTCGTTCAACGTCTTTGTTTAGTGTAACACAACAAATACGTATGTGGGTAATAATACATTATAGGAGTTTGAAGAGATTCGCGTTAGGACGAAGAAACTTGGGAGAAGTTCCCGTCCTTCTCACCTTCCTTCTCTCTATATATGCACCCACCCTCCTCGCAGCTAAAACCCACTCTAAGTCGCCTACATCACACACACACAGAGAGAGAGAGAGAGAGAGAGAGAGAGAGAGAGAGAGGGAGAGAGAATGACGAAGATAACCCATTTCACGCACCCAAACTGCATCTTGACCCGCACTTGCCAGCAAAGCTTCATCTGCAACGGATGCGGCGTCGGCGGCTACGGGGTTAGCTACCGGTGCGACAGCTGCGACTTCGATCTCCACGAGAACTGCGCCAAGTGTCCGCAGAGCCTCAGCTGCTCCATGCACTCGCACTGCCTGACGCTGACCCAGTCTGGCGGCTGCAGCCGCCGGTGCAGCGTGTGCTGCCAGGCGACCAGCCGCTTGGTCTACGAGTGCGGTCCCTGCGGCTTCGTCGCGCACCCCCTCTGCGTTCAAGGGCGAAGTTGGTAGCTTCACTATGACCTAAATCTGTGTGTGTCTGTCGATCTATCTATCTGTGTGTCTGCCTATCTATCTTTCTATCTATCGATCTATCTATCTATCTATCTATCTATCTATTTAAATGTGTGTTTTACTTGTCGTTTGGGTTTCAAGCAGTAGCCATTTGTTTGGAGTTGCAACTCAAGTCTTGACTTGCAATCGTCAAGTTTGAGGAGAATAATATGGAAGTTGTTGTATTCGTCCCACAAGTGTTATTTCATTAAGTATATTTGCGCATGTTTGAGGAAGCTATGCGGCAATGTATTATGGGAAAACAAAAGCAGAGTTTAATATAAATAATGTTCCTTAAAAAATAAAATAAATCACAAACTTTATATCTATGGTAAAGATAAAAGATTTATATGATGAATTAACACAAACTGATTCATCATATAAAAGATTTATTTGATGAATTAACAAAAGCAGTACGTTCTCAAGATATAAATTTTCATTCCTCATCTTTAGAATGTTTTTCTTTAATTTTGATTGACTTATACCTCCAAATGAAATAATTTCATAAGTTTAATTTAATTATACCGTTTGACTCTTCTATTTCAATTACAAAAGAAAAACTAGCATCAAACAACATGAAACTCTAATACTATTTTGTTAGGAAAAGCTATTACAGCGAAATACTTCTTTTCCCTCTTTGTGTATCAAAATGAGTTCCTTATCAAAATATTAACTTGTTATCAAAAGTAAATATTAACCAAAGCAATATAAATAGTAGAATAATGAATCAATCACAAAGTGAGACATCAAATTTTTACGTAAAAAATCTAATGTAGAAAAAATCACAGGACCATAGTCTACTTCAAACATTCACTATCACCAATAATGATAATAGGTCTATAATAAGTCTTCTCCAAAATAACTAGATGATCGCAATAATATCAAGAACATAGATCTTGGCTCAATAATAATATATCACCATCACCATAGATGAATTTCATCAAAAGAAATGTTTAGGTCTTATCAATTGGGTATATCGGAAAAGTACTTCAGAGAAGATAAATCATATATCAACACCATTATGATTATAGAGCTTATTGTAAAAATTCTCTACATAAAATTTAAGCTAAAGCCAATAAAATTTAGTCACTTAATCGTCTAGCAAAAGACTCAAAATCCTAATTTTCCTTCTCTCTTTTTTTTCTACACCGTTTTTTCCTTTCACACACACTTCTCATGCTTTGTTTAAAATAATTATTCAAATGATGTTTTAATATTTAAAAATATTTAATATTTTTGGTGTCAAAAACTATTCTTTTATAACCTAAATAATTAATATTATTAATCACATAAATACTCTCTCCCCATATGTTAATATTTCTTTATATTACAAATTTATAAACTAATAAAATCTTACAAAAACTTAAATATTATCATAATTATGAGAATGCTAAGAAGTCAGATCATAGCTTATCGAAAGTGACGTATGAGAAGGTAAGAATAGTTAGACAGGAGCTTCCAGAAAGTGATATAAGAATAGGGTTCCTAATAAGTCAGTTACATCAACTTCATTTGAGTTATGGACTGGTATGAAGCCTAGTCGAAAATATTTACATATTTTAGAATGTCTTGCGGAGATAAGAGTATTCAATCCACATGAAAAGAAATTGGATCTAAGAACTATTTCAGGATATTTTATTGGTTATCCAAAAAAATCTAAGGGATACAAATTTTATTGCCATAATTATGAGGATAGTAGAATTTGGTAACGTAAAATTCCTAGAAAATGGCGAAATCAGTTGGAGTGAAAAATCTCGAAGGATTAATTTTGATATTGAGGAGATTCAGGTTAATTCTCCTATATCATCTCCTATTCAAGAGATTGTTGTTCCTCAAATCAATGAGACTAGATGAGGGTGAATAACAAAATAACATCGAAGAATTCTCATATGATGTTGATGTCGCCGCTGATGATCTTGTAGAACAATCACAATTAGCAGATTTGAGAAGATCTCAAAGGAAAAGGAAACATGTTATTTCTGATGATTATGTGGTATATTTATAAGAATCGGATTATGATATAGGAATATAAAGAGACCCTTATCATTTTCACAAGCCATAGAAAGTTACAATTCTTAAAAATGGTATGATGCAATAAAAGAAGAGTTAAAATCAATGGTCCAAAATGGTGTTTGGGATATTGTTAAATTGTCCGATAATTGTAAAAGAGTCGGTTGTAAATGAGACTTTAAGACAAAACGCAACTCAACGGGTAATATCGAACGATATAAAGCCGGACTTGTGGCCAAAGGTTTTTCTCAAAAAGAAGGCATCGATTACAAATGAGACTTTTTCTCCAGTTTCTAAGAAAGGATTCATTGAGAATCGTCATGGCATTAGTAGCTCATTATGATCTTGAGTTGCATTAGATGGATGTGAAAATAGCATTTCTGAATGGGGATCTGGATAAGGAAATCGATATGAAACAACCTGAAGGATTCATTGAAAAAGGAAAAGAAAGTTGGGCTTATAAACTTAAGAAATCTATTAATGGCCTTAAACAAGCTTCCAAACAATGGTATATAAAGTTTCATAATACCATTACTTCATTCGGATTTAAGGAAAACACTGTTGATCAATGTATATACCTGAAGATAAGTGAGAGCAAGTTTATTATATTGGTTTTATATGTGGATGATATTTTACTTGCCAGTAGTGATCTTGTTTTATTACACGAAACCAAGATATTTCTGAACAAGAACTTTAAAATGGTTGATATAAATGAGGCAGCCTATGTTATTGGCATTGAGATACTCAGAGATAGATCTCAAGGATTATTAGGATTGTCTCAGAAAAGATATATTAATCGTATTTTGGAGAGATTTAATATGCAGCTTTGCTCAGCCAATGATGTACCTATTACTAGAGGTGAAAAATTCAATCAAAATCAGTGCCCAAGAAATGACTTAGAAAAGAATCAAATGAAGAATATTCTTTATGAGTCTATTATATGCTCAAACCTATACAAGACCAGATATCAATTTTGTAGTTGCAATACTATGAAGATACCAAAGCAACCCAAGAATGAAACATTGGAAAGCTGCAAAGAAAGTAATAAGATATATACAAGGGATGAAAGATTATATGCTCACATATAGGAGATCAGATTAGCTTGAAGTAACAGGACATTCAGATGTTGATTTTGCAAATTGCCTCGACAGTAGGAAGTTCACTTCAGGATTTATATTCTTGTTAGCTGGTGGAGCAATTTCTTAGAAAAGTGCAAAGAAATTGCTTATTGTATCATTTACAATAGAAGCTGAATTTATGACATGCTTTGAGGCCACAAATCAAGCTTTATGGCTGCGAAATTTCATCTCATGTGGTCGACTCAATTATCAGGCCGCTGAAGATATTTTGTGATAACACCGGAGTAGTTTTTTTCTCTGAGAATGACAAGTACTCTAATTGTTCCAAGCACATTAAGATAAAGTACTTGATGGTTAGAGAAAGAGTCCAGAAATAGCAAGTGTCAATTGAGAACTTGAGTACCACTATGATAATTGTTGATCCATTGACAAAAGCCTTACAGTATAAAATATTCAAAGAACATGTTCTTAGAATGGACTTATGAGCAAGTCATAAAGGATATGGTGATGCATATTTATGTAGATGCTATTATTGACATTCTTCTTGTTTAATTAAAGTTATATATTTCTGTTATCCTGTTTACATTTGTTTATGCATATTATGGCTGAATCTAATAACATGATTGTCTTGACAAGACAAATTACAGGGGTTATTATGGACTATATTAGGAAAGAATAACAATGTTGTGGTATATAAAAGGGAGTATGACATTGATGAAATACAATTACTATAACTTGCATTGATAGTTGAACTTAATATAATATTATTATGTTTATTGGACTTATTAGCTTATTTTAAAAATTCATGGCCATGTATAAAATGCATTTCAAAATTCTTTGGAATCCAATTAGGTAAAATTGTTTTTCAAACAAATTTTGTTTTGTTTATTTTGATTTTGAATATCTCTTTTATATCTTATCAATTAAAAATTCAAGTGGGAAAATGTTAGATTTTGTGGCCCTTTATAATTGGATAACATGTATAATATAACTAATTGGATTTCGTTGAAATATTTTAGCTAATAGAATATTTTAGCCAATCTACTTACGTACGATTCCTTATGAGATAACCTTATGGGATTACAATTTTCTCCTCTCTCCCTAAAACCATCAATCTAGTTGGTCCTATGAAATGATAGGAAGATAGAAGAAACGATATACTCCTTGCATATTTTGCAGCGATCTTGGATTAAAGACGGTGCTTGCAGATCAAACAGAAATATCTGAATAGATGGTATCAAAAGTACACAACGTTAAACGAGATTTATATATTTGATTTCAATTCTGACATAAAAGTTATTTTCACATTTATGCGGCATATTATAGTTTATATGCTTTTTTTCTCAATTTGGATCAAATTCAAGTGGACTAACCGAAATCCGGTCAAATTTGTTCCCATCAAAATGTACTTTTAGGATTTGAGGTTAAACCTATTAAATTATTCATTAATTTTTTCTTAAGCAACGAAAAAAATGGTAGTCGATCATTGACTTTTAGTCTTTGTTTTAGATCGTCCTTGCCGACTAAGCTTAATAAACACAATACAAGCTTTCTCTTCGTTCACGTCTTTTCTCCCACAAGAACAAGAAGTGATTGAGATGAGCTGGTTCTGTGTGTTGTAGCGATGGACTCGGATGAGGTCGTTGTTTAGTGTGGCTTTAAAAATAGCTAATCATATGTTGAGATGTGATGGTTCTTTAGCTGTATTCTCGTGATGGACTCGTTCAAGGTCTTTGTTTAGGGTAACAAAACGAATATGTTTGTACGTGGGTACTACGAATATGGTTCTTTAGTTGTGTTCACGTGCATGTGATGCACTCGTTCAACGTCTTTGTTTAGTGTAACACAACAAATACGTATGTGGGTAATAATACATTATAGGAGTTTGAAGAGATTCGCGTTAGGACGAAGAAACTTGGGAGAAGTTCCCGTCCTTCTCACCTTCCTTCTCTCTATATATGCACCCACCCTCCTCGCAGCTAAAACCCACTCTAAGTCGCCTACATCACACACACACAGAGAGAGAGAGAGAGAGAGAGAGAGAGAGAGAGAGAGAGAGAGAGAGAGAGAGAGAGGGAGAGAGAATGACGAAGATAACCCATTTCACGCACCCAAACTGCATCTTGACCCGCACTTGCCAGCAAAGCTTCATCTGCAACGGATGCGGAGTCGCCGGCTACGGGGTTAGCTACCGGTGCGACAGCTGCGACTTCGATCTCCACGAGAACTGCGCCAAGTGTCCGCAGAGCCTCAGCTGCTCCATGCACTCGCACTGCCTGACGCTGACCCAGTCTGGCGGCTGCAGCCGCCGGTGCAGCGTGTGCTGCCAGGCGACCAGCCGCTTGGTCTACGAGTGCGGTCCCTGCGGCTTCGTCGCGCACCCCCTCTGCGTTCAAGGGCGAAGTTGGTAGCTTCACTATGACCTAAATCTGTGTGTGTCTGTCGATCTATCTATCTGTGTGTCTGCCTATCTATCTTTCTATCTATCGATCTATCTATCTATCTATCTATCTATCAATTTAAATGTGTGTTTTACTTGTCGTTTGGGTTTCAAGCAGTAGCCATTTGTTTGGAGTTGCAACTCAAGTCTTGACTTGCAATCGTCAAGTTTGAGGAGAATAATATGGAAGTTGTTGTATTCGTCCCACAAGTGTTATTTCATTAAGTATATTTGCGCATGTTTGAGGAAGCTATGCGGCAATGTATTATGGGAAAACAAAAGCAGAGTTTAATATAAATAATGTTCCTTAAAAAATAAAATAAATCACAAACTTTATATCTATGGTAAAGATAAAAGATTTATATGATGAATTAACACAAACTGATTCATCATAAAAAAGATTTATTTGATGAATTAACAAAAGCAGTACGTTCTCAAGATATAAATTTTCATTCCTCATCTTTAGAATGTTTTTCTTTAATTTTGATTGACTTATACCTCCAAATGAAATAATTTCATAAGTTTAATTTAATTATACCGTTTGACTCTTCTATTTCAATTACAAAAGAAAAACTAGCATCAAACAACATGAAACTCTAATACTATTTTGTTAGGAAAAGCTATTACAGCGAAATACTTCTTTTCCTCTTTGTGTATCAAAATGAGTTCCTTATCAAACTATTAACTTGTTATCAAAAGTAAATATTAACCAAAGCAATATAAATTGTAGAATAATGAATCAATCACAAATTGAGATATCAAATTTTTATGTGAAAAATCTAATGTAGAAAAAATCACAGGACCATAGTCTACTTCAAACATTCACTATTAACAATAGTGATAATAGGTTCACAATAAGTCTTCTCCAGAATAACTAGATAATCATAATAATATCAAGAAAATAGATCTTGGCTCAATAATAATATATTATCATCATCATCATAGATGAATTTCATCAAAAGAAATGTTTAGGTCTTACCAATTGGGTATATCAGAAAAGTACTTCAGAGAGAATAAATGATAGATCAACACCATTAGGATTATAGAACTTATTGTAATAATTCTCCACATAAAATTTAAGTTAAAGCCGATGAAATTTAGTCACTTAATCGTCTAGCAAAAGACTCAAAATCCTAATTTTATTTTTTTTTCCTGCACGGTTTTTTCCCTTTGCACACACTTCTCATGCTTTTTTTTAATAATTCATCAAATGATGTTTTAAATATTTTAAAACTATTTAATATTTTAGGTGTCAAAAACTATTCTTTTATAACCAAAATAATTAAGATTGTTAATCATATAAATACTCTCTCCCCATATGTTAATATTTCTGTATATTACAAATTTAT
>CM017188.1:12035359-12057859 GCA_004837865.1 Musa balbisiana | reverse complement strand
TCTACATGCATGCATCAATTATGCATCATAAATTCCTGAAGGAACATTTGTTCATCTAAAAGGCTAGAGAGAAGGATACATGCTCGATAATACAAGTAGAAATGCTAAAGATTGGGAACCAGAAGAATAGTATTTGAAATCCATGACACAGGTCCAACAATAACATTTCTAAAGACCCCTCTTCCAAATGAATAAGAGGAGCATTTTCTAAAGACCAAAAATATTATGCATAAGAGGTGGTGGAAAAGTTAGCATGTACATTTCTTAGCTTTCAACATATCTTCGATCAAAAACCAAAGGAACAGAAATATCAGAGGGTAGTTTGAAGAGGTAGGATGACAAGAAAGCTGGAAATTGGAGAAAACTACACTGTTCGAAGGAAAAAAACACCAAACTAGGACTCAAGAGGTTGATAACAACTTAGATCACCATTTATATTGACATACAAAAACATATTAATCTATGTAGTTCGATAGATTAAAAAGAAGATTGCAGTACCGATTGCTTAGCTACCGTTAAAGAAAAGCTATATATCATGGAAAAGTTGCAGCTTCAGAAAGAGGAAAAAATCCACATAACCATATATACAGAACCAGAAATCATATGATCAACAATACAGAAAGCGAGAAGCCAAGAAAAGTACTCTAAAACCGAACTGACGACATAAACCCATAAAGTTTTCCCTAAAGAGTTTAAGCTGAGTAAAATAGAAAAATATGAGCATGCTATCTGTATTATCTCTGAGAACAAACAGGACTCACTTCAACACAAAAACAATCACAAGAAGATAAAGAAAGAATGAAAAAATATATATATCTTGATGGTACAAAAAAGGCACCGCTATTAGAAAACCGGGGTTGGTGATGACAAATGAAACCCCACAGGAGAAGGGATACCTGAAGCACAAGTAGAAGCCCTCAAAGGTGGTTCCATGAGGCAGACGGAGGCATCAGACGGCAGAAACCCCATTTCATCTCTATCACCACCACCACCCTCTCCCGCACCTCCAAACTCATCCTCTTCACGGCAGCAGGAGCTCTCCCCCCTGCTGGAGGACAAAGAGAAGCCAAGAAAAGTACTCTAAAACCGAACTGACGACATAAACCCATAAAGTTTTCCCTAAAGAGTTTAAGCTGAGTAAAATAGAAAAATATGAGCATGCTATCTGTATTATCTCTGAGAACAAACAGGACTCACTTCAACACAAAAACAATCACAAGAAGATAAAGAAAGAATGAAAAAAATATATATATCTTGATGGTACAAAAAAGGCACCGCTATTAGAAAACCGGGGTTGGTGATGACAAATGAAACCCCACAGGAGAAGGGATACCTGAAGCACAAGTAGAAGCCCTCAAAGGTGGTTCCATGAGGCAGACGGAGGCATCAGACGGCAGAAACCCCATTTCATCTCTATCACCACCACCACCCTCTCCCGCACCTCCAAACTCATCCTCTTCACGGCAGCAGGAGCTCTCCCCCCTGCTGGAGGACAAAGAGAAGCCAAGCCAGCTCCTCATCTCCATCACAGACACCAAGAAAATAACCGATGACGAGAACTACGGAGATCACACACTCTCATCGGCCGCTCAGACTCCAACGCTCTTAGACTTCCCTCCTTCCCGTCGGAAACCCAAGAACGAGGTGGTGGGAAGGTTAAAACCAGCAGCGTCATGGGCTTGGCCTTCTGCCTGGAGTATTTATTTATGTGTCGACAGAATAGCGATAAAATACAAAACATCAGCTAGAGAGAGAAGGCTACTGTCTCTCTCTTTCCTCACTGTTCCTCTACGTCTACGTCCCTGCGCTATGCTTTTCTTGTCCTTGGGTCTCGTTCCATGATTCCCATCGTAGATACGCCCCTCAGGAGGGAACCAGATACATCTCTCTCTCCCTGCATCGACTGCCAACCCACGTATTCAAGAATTATAAACCTGCCTCTTGAAGGGCGAGCACGCCTATCTCCAAGAACAAGATGGCACGTACCTCTTATTGAAAGCATCGACAAGTTCGATCCTATAGCATCGAGTACGTACCAACATCGCACCATTCACATGTACTGTAGCATCTGATCTAGGTTTCCGGGCACACAGTTGTTACTTCTACGAGTACCTGACTGCACTATGATGCATCAAGTTTGACCATCAGCCGTATGTATTTTACCCATCACCCTCCTCCAAAATCGAACGAATAAATAAGGATTGAACTCGACTCAACCGGAATGTATCTAAAGTATATCACCTTCCCATAAACTCTGCCTTCGTAGTATCATTTTGATGTGTTCGGGTAAGTGCAGTACCATGCAGCGAAATCCAGAAAGTTAGATGCTAGCTATTTCATATGTCGACTCAACCACACCAACATTAAATGAGTCTCGATACTGTTGCCGACAAGAAGAGCAGGCGTGAAACAGCTCCAAAGAAACACGAAAGAAACCATTCTTCACCTCCTGATATTGAACTTGTCCCTTCCTGTGATCATGCTTTTTATTATTCTTATCAACAATTTAAGCCATCAATTTTATATAAAACGACCTATTTGAGAGTACATCAAGAGATCATTAAAATGGATATATCAATCAATCATTGTCACATGACATCCATCTTACAGTAGCAGCTTTTTTCATGAACAAAAGTAAAATAGGCAAAAACATTAACCAGTCTGCTATGATCTGAGTCGAATCCATCTCACCCTCCAAACCGAATCTATATAGAAATCCTCTGAAATGGTTATAATGGCTTATATATAAAAAAAACAATTACAATGGTTTCGTCCAAGAAGGTTGTGAAGTCAACAGGAGGTGTTCCCCCTTGGTTTCATCCCCCCCCCACCCCCCCAGAGGAGGAGCTTTGTTGTCGGTTCATGTCACGCCTCGTGGGAGTAACGAGACACTAAGACCATTGGGAACCAGTTATATCTCTCGTACTCCCTCCCTCCCTCCCCCGCCCGCCCAATTCTGCCATGTTGCTTGTCCATTTCTGTTGGTGATACTAGGAACACCCATATGTCCAAAGGATAACACTGGCCTCGGTTGGTATACGAAAACCTGGACTTTTTCTTTGAGTTGACAGGACCTGTCTACTTTTTCTCAAAGCGAAGTGCTTGACACCTCTCCACTCTCAGTCCAAAAGATCACGTATATGTCTACATCCACTAACAAGTAAACAAGAGTCCAAACAGAGGCATATGTTCACAAGATCTACACATATGTCTGACATGAACTTCCACAGAACTGTGATGTCTCACCGCAGCAAACAGACTTCGGGGAACTCACTTTCTAAATAACATGCAATTGTCATGTTGATTTAGCCAATCAAGATCAAATTATTAATTAGTACTAACCACACCTGATACTAATCCTGAATAGAGAGATCGGTCGATCGATCTTCCAGAAGTTTAATATATTTTCGCTATGCACTCTTTTTTCTCCTATCTTTTGGCTTCTGTCTTCCAATCCGAGTCAAGTTTTTTATGTCGGATTCTCTATCAAATAAATATATCTTCCATATCAACACCTTTTTAATGAAAATAACATTCACATACAGGAATAAAATGAGACGAAAAGGGTATGCCTAAAGATATTGTATGAATGCAACAACTAGATAGACAAGATTAATCATAACAGTAGTGTAAGAAGCAGTAAGAAATATTACAATCAAAAGAGAATGAAGGACTTTAAATACTTTAGAGAAATATTGCAACTAATCTTGGAAATTGTTTATGACAATCAATTTTATTGTAGCTATGTTTGTGAGTAGATCAATTCTTAGTAGATGCATGTACACGTCTGAATACATGAACACTGCCAATACATTCTAAGGTGAAATGTCTGCTTTGTAGAATGGAACCATTGGGACAAGATTGTTTGTCGAGGAGCAGGAGGTGAGTCAGATCAGGGCAGACCAGATAAGAGAAAGATACATGCATAGAAACAATAAACAATGACTTGACTTGGGAAACGTGCTACTCTGATGCATCTGTGTCTTGGAGCAAAGCCATCCTACATAGGCTATGGAAAGAGCTGCTGCTAGATTTCACTGCAGCAACAAAAGCTAACGACCGTACAAATCTAAGCTGGATGATGTATTGGATTGAAACTGGTTGACTTGGGTTCCCGAGGAAATCCTCTGGGGAATCTAATCCATCTTCCCTGGGATTCGAAATTTTTATCAAAAGTTGGCTCAGGGACCAACCTCTCTTTATTCCTTTGCTTGATTTGAGCTTCATAATTGAAGGCAAAATTACATATATTCCTTTAAAACTCGATGATTTTAAGTATAGCATAAATCTCTCCTGATTCAAAAACTTACAAATTAACTATAAGTTAACCATTACATAAAACTCTAATTTATACTAAAATCCATCAAAAGCTCATTGTCATTTTTAAAGTACTAGGAGTACTTTAGATATTTAACTCGAATGCATTAATATTAATGATGATTAAAAGTGATTCAACTAAAGTTTCTGGATGAATGTTGGGTGTTTATATACTTGTTTAACTCAAACAACTAAGTTAATTGGTTAATAATTGTTAACCTAAGTTTTTCGATGGATATTAACCTTTGGAGTGACAGATAGATGCTACATTAGAATTTATAATGATAAATATGCTATTTCAATCTCTGCTGAAAAGCCCTAGAGGAACAGGCTGCAAAAAAAGCCAGACATTGGGGTTGAGCCTTTCAGAATTTGGATTAGACTGGCACTGAGAAGGTTACCTAACCGAAGTCAGGTTAGTGTTGATCAAAATCATAATCTAGTGAAGTCCAACACAATTCAGACACAATCTAATTTGACAATAGACACTTTATATTTTATAAAGCATACACAAAAAAAAAAAAAAACAGGAGTAAAGATAATCACAGAAGTCTCATAGTTTTACTGTGTAGATGCTCAGTTGCTAGAAATAAGCATTTAGTAGTTATAAATGTTGAGTTGCTATAGGAATAGCACATAAACTTGTTATTTAATAATATAATTAAGGGTCTGATTTTTATCCATTGAATGATGTGTTAGTGGAGTTTGGTTGCTTTAAATATAGAACATTCAACGTTATATTACGACCATATTACAAGGTAAGCATAAGTATGCAGTAATCCTTGTATCGACTTGAAGCTTATAACTCAGAATTGATCAGAGTACATGGCCAACATAAATTTGCAAATTTGCAACTTTTAAAAAGTATCTACATCTCTTACAAAAAACAAAAGATAAATTGAAAAACCATCTTGTACACTGAATTATGATAAAACAACATAAAACTCATTTGATAACCTTAGGCAACATTTTTAGATCCTAATCATAATCTTAGAAAAAGTCATGGTTTAGTCCTGATTTCTCAAATTAAATACAGTACAATGAAGAGGTTTTAGCTTTCACATAAACAAGTTTGAACAGAACAATTCATTCAGCAACCCTCACTAAAATTCCATTCATCTCCAAATGTGAATTGAGAGACAAATAAAGAAATGATAGAATGAGATAAATTTGAATATTAACAAATTGTCAAACGACAGTTACACCAGAGACATATCAAGAATCATATCTATTAATCCAAAATTGTCCACAAGTCGCCACTGTTGAGCCAAGCAATCAATGGGAGATTCATAGCATTAAGCAATGTGAAACATTACTTCAATGGCACTAAACTCAGAACGAAATATTAACATAAACAAAATTTTAAAAAAAGGACTAAACATCACATAGTCAATTCAACAGATAATTGGTGTGCAACTAAGATTCCACCCAATCCCAATATCCTTAAGAGAAATAGAGAGAAAAAAGATAGCACTTAAACTTCGATAAGTTGCGAAAGCCCACACGGAAGCAGCCGGGAGCTACTAACCCTAGAGGAGAGGAGCCTCGACGGTGGCCAGAAGATGTACGGTTTCCTCGGACAAAGGCGAAGCTGATGGCCGAGGAGCAGCGGAGATGATTCCTTGGATTGAAGGGCTACTAATTATCATTAACATTATAAACACCGTATATATATATATATATATATATGTGTGTGTGTGTGTGTGTGTGTGTGTGTGTGTGTGTAAAACGCCTTAAATACCACTAAGTTTTTACCATCATAAAATTTCTTAAAGGATATTAATATCAAATAAAACTCTAATCAAATGACAATTGAGCAGACTAATTATAAAAAATATACTAACTTGAAATCGAATTGATAAATATTGAACTCTCTTCTTCTTTTTCTCCCCTTCTTCACCCTTTATACATCACAACCAAGTGAAAATTTCTAAATCCACTTGATATGATTTTTTTCCTTATTGGTGTTTACTGGACAACGTTTACTAGACATATCATATCAGCTTCGAAGATGACAAAGTAAAACATCTAAATAATATTTTTTTTATTAAACCAATGGTAATACTATATAAAGTAATTTTTTTCTGTATATATTTTTCTTCAAAATTAACTAGACGAACACTTACGATTTTGTCGGAAGCTGAAATCGGGAAGCAATTTATATAAAGTTAATGGGAGTCTTATATGCCGGATAGGTATACAATTGAAATACGGTTGGTATATGAGTTTAGGTATACTATATATTAGTGATAAGATATATTGACCCATAAATATAAGTAAATAATTATTATTAATTATGTGAGATCAAATGGAAAAAGACATAAGAAAAGGTAGAATTACTATCAAATTGATTTACAATATCACTTCCAATGGAGTTAAATGACAATAAAAAAATCAAAATATAGCCTGACCCTAATTATTGGGAGATTACAGCTAACTATTGTTATATACTTGTTGCATTTCATGCTTTTTATTCTTGTTCTTAATGCTGCCCAGCTCATACACAATGATTATTTATTGTATTATGAAATCTTAACACAAACAACTGGAGACAAGCTTCTTTTTTTTTCCTTTTGACATTTGAAGTTCTTGAGGGTGCACATCTTCTCCCTTCCCGAGCACCATACATAATCTTACGTTTCATTGTTATCATAGGCTAAGATAAGTTGATACCAGCCTCACCCTTAATAAACTGTTCAATCAGGTAGTTAACCTCATCAGGTTTTTCCAATTGCAATGCATGGCCAGCATCTGTGAGTACCTCCAACCTTGACTTCTCTCCCAGATGTCTGTTTTACGAGAAAAAGAATACTTATGTGGCTGCCATAATACATAATTATATCAAAGAAAATGAAAATAATATATATATACATATATATATACATATATATATATTATACATATATATATATATACATATATATATATATACATACATATATATATATACATATATATATATACATATACCATATATATACATATACATATATATATATACATATATATACATATACATATATATATATACATATATTAATATATACATATCTATATATATATACATATATATAACATATATATATACATATACATATATATATTACATATTACATATATATATACATATAATATATATATACATAATATATATATATATAATCTATATATACATACATATATATATATATATATATACATATACATATATATATACATATACATATATATATATATATATACATATATATATATATACATATATATATATATATATATATATATATATACATATACATATATATATACATATACATATATATATACATATACATATATATATATATATATATACATATACATATATATATATACATATATATATATATACATATACATATATATATATACATATATATATATACATATATATATACATATATATATATACATATATATATACATATACATATATATATACATATACATATATATATATATATATACATATATATATACATATACATATATATATACATATACATATATATATACATATACATATATATATATATATATACATATATATATACATATATATATATACATATATATATATACATATATATATACATATACATATATATATATACATATATATATACATATATATAACTAATATATATATATATATATTATATATCTATATATATGTGGATGCTAGACCTATCTCAGCAAGTTTGTCAAAACCAACTATTTAACAGATCTCCCATGGTTAAAGACTTGAGATGGACACAGATGATGATGAGTGCCTTTCCCAAATCATCGAACTTTTTTGTGGAGACAGAACATAAGCACTACTTGTTCATGAAGTATTTAGCAAGAAGAATAGTAGCTAAGTGACTTCAAAAATATTTTTGTGCAAAGTCTTATTCAAGCTTTACTCTCCCATCACTATGGATATAATAGGCATTGACGTCGATTAAAAATATGTTGGAATAATTTAAAATATAAAAATAGATGTATATTCAATAAGCATTTATAAACAGGCTTTGGAAATCTAGTATACTCATTTAACATCTGCAAACCACTATGTTAATAGTTAAAAGGAAAAAAAAATCAATCAATTAAGAAACAGAAATGTTACTAAAGTTGATCAGCCAGAAGAGGTAGACATATTTAACAACATTGGCAATGAGACAATCATGCAAATATTTTGATATGTTTACTATTGTAATAATTGCTTGAGGAACAAATACCAACAAGCATAAGTTCATATTTTTGTATGTGAGGTCAAAGCCATTTATACAAGAATATTGTATGACTGTTATTGGAATGAAAAAGAACAACTTCTTTTGAGAAATAAAAAACGGTGACATCTCAGTTGCAATTAGGTAATTCAGGTTTAATAATGATATCAACAGCTAAAATCTTTATCGAGAATGATTGGTGATATTTACCAAAATCAATGTGCTTTGTGTTTGTATGAGTTTGAAAGAAATCCTGCTATCCTAATTTATGCATAAAAGAAATAGATAACAGTACTGAGAACAGTGAGTACCTGTGTAATTGATGAGCAAATGAGAGCGGAAAAATATCATCTTTGTCACCCCATAGTATAAGAGTGTCCTAGTAATAAAACAAAATCACCATGATCATCAATCTCCAAGCTAAAAATGAAGGTACTTCATAAACTATGCTGATGGTGTCAGGTGCCAATTGTTTTAGAGCTACAGTAGGGTTGTAGTAGTTGTTCAATCAAAATAAAAGCAGTTTTAGCCACCTTTTTCCACCTTAATTGGTGTTTGATACATGACCTAGATATTTCTCTTTATCTTTTTCTTTTCCAGTATGACCAATGATGCATACATATTTTAGTCAGTACATCAGTCATATTTCTCCTCTCAAATTTCAAATCAAAAGTTGATTCTATGTGTGAAGTTGTTAAAATCAGTATTATTGATCGGTAGCCAAATCTGAATGCTCATAATACTAAGAAGGCAGTTCCCCTAACTGCAGAGAGTTTGGCATTTAGTTCCCCTAATTTATGCGCAAGAGCAAGACGTAAATTAAATTCATTAAATACAAACATGATCATGCTAAATTTGTTAGACGAACATGAAACCTGAGAGCATCATTTCCTGCCAAAAAAATGTTTTTGAATTCACAATAATCTAATGTCTACATTGGTGTTAAACTTTGGCTGCTTCATTAGCTTATTTACCTGATCAAGAACAGGAATTGGGTCCAAGTCGATCCCCTTTTCGAGAAGTCTTTTCAGTAGTTCTGTCCTCTCTTTCCTTTGCTTCTCGTATATCACCTGCAGAACATACAAAAGATGGATTAGGCCTCTACAAGCCAGATTTACTGTACTGCTCGAGTTGATAATGTACCAGTGGTATATACTAATCCGACTCGTCATTGAAATGCAGCTTGCCCGAGTCCTCGTCAGCACACCGTGGCATACTATATGTTGATATATTGATATAGACTAATACGTACCATACCGATAAATCTCTTAGACGGGTCCGATACTCGAAACGACGAATTCTATCCATAAGAACATGAACCACCGAGGTTCAAAATTAACATGATTAAGCATAAGCCTAGACAAACATTCACCCTCGCACGTAAAGACCAGTAGATAGACCCAACCCAACACAATTCTTTTTTCTACAGTGATGCACTGAGAACCCAAACTGATAGGGACAGTGAGCATTCATTTCTCTACAGTGAGGCACTCAGAAACTGAGCTGATAGGGACAATGAAAGTAGAAGGATGAACTTACATCAAATTTGAACCTGAGATCTATTACAATTACAACAATATACTTGACTTGGTTTACTTTGCTAACCTCACTAAAGCCACTAAATACACTGTTGCCTTGTCAACCAACGAACATTGAATGCTGATACCAATTACAACAGCAACAATAAAAACAAGAAGCTGCAATGCCCCAACAATAATGCTAATGTTAATAGGAGTTTGCTTCCTTTATTCTAATTCTCCTTGAGTGCTGATTACTACCGGACGCCTAAGATCGACCATGGACCCCTCAAACATTTAATACGCATAAATGCGTTGAAGTTAATACGCTTAAGGAAGGTAATGAGAAAAATATCTTGACCATGCCAACTTAGTCAAGTCACCTTAACTGCAGATGCATGAGTCCATCATAACTGTCAATCACAAAGTCAAACAACTTAACTAGTTTTTCGAGACTATATTTCCTGCCGAGATTATCAATTTTCTAAGTACTCTCTGAAATATCTAACACACGGAGAAAATAAAAGTTATAAGCAGAGAACAAAGCCATGGAAGAACGAACAATGCTTTGGCAAGCAAGCAACTTGAAATCTACTAGGATCCCATGCCGCAAGGAAAACCAAACCGAGGAGCTTCAGTGAAGTCTGAAAAGATTCCTTATACGCAAGGCCCAGGAGGGGGTAAGGGATGTCTGCCGGCGGGAAATGCAATAAGACAGACGTGCCGGGCACCGACAACGTGTAATAACTTCTTTGTGATCCATATGACCTGCCTACCTTGATCCTAAATGCACCTGAAGAATAACCCAGAAATCTAAACCCAACTTCGCCTACCCTATTTGCCCATACCACCATATCAACTAAACAAACAGTGATCTCTGTTCAGACATCCGGATTGATCGATTTGTGTATTATTACACAGATCTCAACATGTACATTCGGTCACCTGATATATACTTTAAACTTTAAAGTATACGTATAGCATCAGATCCACACGCGTGGACCACTATGAAAAGTGTCATCACACCGGATGACTTTTCAAGGTTGATTCGGAATGGGATTGCCCTTGGACACACACCATCATCCACTCGATCAATATCACGACGACAATCCCCGTACCTCGTGATTGGAGGCAGCAGTGAGGACGGAGCAGGTCTCACTGTGGCCTGGCTCTTCCGATAAATATAAATCGGGGTGGAGTCTGATACGCTAAATCTGTATAAAAAACGAGAAGAGCTTAGGCAATAAAAGATCATAAATAATCATGTATCTTGATCCCATCCAAAATAAGATGAAAAAGAGATCGTAAAGCAAGAAAAAGCACAAAGTAAATTTGTGCCCGGACCAATCTCCTCCTAACAATCATCCAATGTGACGAAGGCGATGCCTGAAGAACACCTACAATCAACTCAATTCGTAATGTGTTCTTCGCGTTAATCGTACGGCTAAAGATTATCCACCCGATGATCCCTAAGGAGTACGCGATTGCGCTTGATTCGCCTTACTACGGGTAAAAATTATCCAATGAAGTACCTTGTCTACCATACTCGCTGTTACCCATAGCGACGACACCAAGACGCTCGCTTATACTACTACTGTATAGATCACTCGCTCAACGACATACCCTGTGATTAGATGTTCCACGTGGCACACATAGTGGTCCATCACAACACAAGACATGCATGTGAGACCGGGGTAAACGGAGTTTGTTTTGTGGAGTATCGATAATGATAAACGAAGCGGTGGTAAGGTTACCGACCTCGATGAAATCTTGGAGCCAGAAGGCGGGGATCCACTGGGGGTGGCGGTACATGGATCGGCGGATGAGCGTCATCAGGTCTTCCGCCTTTTGGGGCAAGAGGAGCTCGCACACGTCCCTCCCCTCCTTGGTCGTAAGATCCCTCAGCTGCAACGGCGTCGCGCAGACCCCGGACGCGAGGATCGCCACCCGCTGCACGGCCCCCGCCGCCGGCCCCTCCGCCATCCGGAACGCCACGAAACCACCGTAGCTGATCCCCACCACGGAGTACCGGACGACGCCGAGCCTCCGCATTGCCTCGGCGACGCACGACGCCTGGAAGCCCACGGACCGGTCGGGACCGGCGGATCGGGAGCTCCCGAAGAAGACCAAGTCGGGGATGTAGAGGTCGAAGGAGCGGGAGAGGGCCCCGATTTGATGGTTCCACTGCCACTTGGAGTTGCCGCCGAAGCCGTGAACGAGGACGAGGGCGTTCCTGTTGAGGCGGCGGCGGCGGCGGCTGGGGGCGGGCGCCCAGAGATGGACGCAGGCTTCGTCGAGGTGAAGCATGACGGGGCGGAGGCCACGGAAGAGGAAGGTGAGGTGGAGGAAGAACTCGTGCAAGGTGACTAAGGAGAGCAGTCGCCAGGGGGCAGAGAGGTGACGGAGAAGTGAGAGGAGGGCGCGACCGAAAAGGCGTAGCAGGTGGACGAGGGATCTCGACGACTCCATTGAGATCCCCGGGGCTTGGTTGGGGCTAGGGTTTGGGACCGGCCAAATACGAAATGGGAGGAGGGGCGGGAGACCGGCGAGAGGGGTGGCGGTCATGCCAAGTTTCAGCGAGTCGTGATATATACACGTAGGAGGGTGTTTATGATGAACCGCGGGGCACCGTAAGCGACTTATGGCGATATATTGAGATAACGACCGATATAATTTAAAATAACCATCATATGAGATAGCGAGTCGTGATATATACTGTTAAATGCACTTCGACTGGACGTGGTTTGATTAAAAAAGGGGACCTATTTGATTTTTTTTATTTATAGTAATGTAGTAAAAAGATACTTCCTTTGCAAATGAGATGTTTTAGGATTAATCAAAGAGTTCCAAGAGCTTGTTTCAAATAAAAGCTAATTGTTAAATTATATAATTATGATTATTAATTAATAAAAAAATTAATTAAAATAAGATTCCTTAGGAGATGCTCTTTATAGAAAAAACTCTTTTAATTATTTATTCTAGACCTTTTGCTCTCGTCGATAAATAGATAGTAGATCTTGGCACTCAACACAGTGTATAAAGTTATTAAGAAATTATAGATATCCTCTCATCTCTCTTAGTCATGTGATGTTATTGAAAGATTATAAATCTTTTCTCATCTTTCTTAGTTCTTAATCCATCACTTAAAATGGTCTTGTGAAGAATTGAAAGAAAAAAGAAAACGAATCTAGTTATCCTTGTAGATTAATATTACTACAAATTTGGGATCTGATAATGATATATTTGTAAATCAAACAAGTAATTTCTAAATGACATCGAAAGATACATATCATAAATTTGATTTAAATTTTATTATCTAAGAATAGTAAATGCTATAGCAATTCTAAGTATATTGGTATAAAATATTTGGTGGCTAGAGAATAAGTTCAGGAATAATTAATGTCGATTAAGAACTTGAGTTCATGAACAATTCTAAGTATATTGGTATTAATGTTTGAGCAACCCATAAAAAATATGATAATGCATATTTAAATAGACATTATAATTGATATTTTTGTTTATGTAATTAAAATTATTTATTTTTACTATCTCTCACTATCTCTCTCTCTCTCTCTCTCTCTCTCTCTCACACACACACATATATATATATATATAATAATAATAGGATTATTTTGATAAGATAAATTATATGGGTCATTTTAGATTATATTAGGAAAGATTAATAATGTTGTAATACATAGAAGGAATTATAACATTGATATATACAATTATTATGCTAGTTAGATTTAATCTAGTATTATTATATCTATTAGATTTATTGGCCTATTTTTTAAATTCATGTGTTTATAAATAATTTTTAAAATTTCATAATCTACTTGGATAAATTTATTTTGATTTTAGACTATTTTGTATCTTATTAATTAATGAGCCATATGGGAGAATGTTAAATTATATGACCCTATTTAATTAGGTAAAATAGATTATGGATATGATTGATCATTATAGTTATCGACTAATAAAAATGAAGTCCAATTAAAATAGTATTCCTTAGAAGATGACATTGATGGAAGGAATTATCCTAATTACTTATTATATATCATTTGCTCTAGCATATAAATAGACAAGATATCCTATGAACTCAACATAATACATGATATTATTAAAAGGTTGTAGATCTTTCAATCTTCTCCCCGACGTGATGTTATTGAAAGATTATATATATTTTCTCATTTCTCTTAGTCATTAATATATTGCTCAAAGTGAGAGTACGAAGAATAAGAAGAAAGAAGAAAACAAGTCTAATTCTTTTTACATACCGATATTACTATAGCTTTCGGATTCAATAACGATGTATTTGTAGATCAGATAAAAAATTTTTGAACGACATCGAAAGATATATATTATAAATTTATTCTATCAATATTTGATTTTAATTTTTAATATTAAAAATATTTATATAATAATATAATCATAATTTTTATGCTTACACCTACATCCAACATTTTCTAGTTCTGTCTAAACTCTTGATATAGTTCTAGATACTTTTACACCAAGGTTTATATTCCTATTAGATATGTGGATTTAGCATCTCCAAATTTACTCATCAGAATATCAAATTAGACTTGAAAATGCTCATAATAGAAGATGAACCAAAAGACCAAATTAAGAAAAGAATCCATATATTTGATCAATTAAAGACGTATACATACACGACTTAAGAAGGAAGTGTTTATTAATAAGAAGTTTCAACATTTTCGAGGACTCTGTACTTTTACTAGCAAACATGTATATCAAACAATAAATGACCATAGCAGCTTTATATCAGTTCAAACTTACAAATTAATGCTTAGAATAACTACTTACGATGATCTGTGAATATCTGATTCCAACGTTGCACCCAATGATCTCCTAAACATGATTCTTGATAACCTAATTTAATATCAAGTGCAAGAATCAAGAGAGATTACGTCGTTGTCATGTGAGTATTGGTGAATACTTAACTGGTAAAGCTTCCTTTGCTTACGCAAATAGGTGTAGAAAACTGATCAAAGTGAACAAGTTTTCTCATCAATCAAATTGGAAAACAAAGTTTTTTTTGTTTTAGATGCCGAAGGGAATCGATCTAAAACAAACAAATCGACTCAAAAGGTGCTCTACTATTAGGTGTTTTGCTGTGTGGCTCGATGTCTGTTATGTTTCCTTTAGTGACATAGAAGATTTGGAGAGTTCAAAGAATGGCTTTTGTTGCTGTGCTTTGGCTCTAAGCTTTCCTCTTGCATGTTTTCTCTTTCCTTCTGTGGTGTTATTGCGCCTGTTGTTATTCTTGAGGGATGATAAGTGCAGTGCACATCTGTTCTTGTGCTTGATGAGTTGAATGCGTGTTCCAGTTTTATCATGTCAGTTGGCAATGGGATGCCATTATTTGTCTTAATATTGTTCTGCAGTATCTTCTGGCAATCACCTAAGATAAACAAAATTCAATTGTCGAATTGAGATCCGTATATTAAGAAAATTATTTTCATAGATATGATGTGCGAGAATTGTATGAGTATATGAATTTAGCATTGTTTATCTTAAGATTCATGTATGATATTTGAATTAGTTTTTCTTCCATAGGTATTTTTCGATAATTTGTAACCACAGATATCTCTTAATATTATCATCATCTTAATTACTTAAATATTTAATTTGTTTATATAGACATATCCGTTAGGTAAACAAGACATATAATGTACTCTGGTCATGAGGGTTTGACGGTCTAACTTTGCCTATGATAATAAAAATTACAGAAAAATCAGTTCAAACGATCGAATTTTCTCTAAGCTAACAGTTGATTTAATGATATGTATGCTGAAAGTCAAATTTTAGTTAGTTTGACCCTTCACGAGCCAAATTAATAATTTGACAAAGAAGATTAAAGAGATTCTTCAATCATCATAACCCAACACTTAGGTCTTCAACGAGATGAAGTGAAAAAAAATCTTATTATTCATCCCAAACAAAATAATTATGATGATCTTTTTCCCCATACAAGTTAGACATGCATGATTTTGTTTGACCTTTTATACATATATATTATTTATTCTCTCCTATTATACATATATATATTATTTGACCTTTTATACATATACATATATACAACGAGTTCTCCTCTCTTTATTCCCCTTCACTTTCACCTTCTGTCGTTGATTTAGTCAATTTGAGCATATCAAGTTAGGATGGTGAACGTTCAACCGTTTCCTTCTCCTTCTCCTGTGTCTCCCTCTGAGGGGGACTCGATTCATGCTCTACATCATAATCATCTTTGTAACTCCAATCGAGGATCGATCTTAAATCTAATCGATCATATATGATCAATAATCATTTTTTGTTACTGCGTTAAGTTGGAACCCAGGAAGAGTCAACTAAGCTGATTATTTTCATGATTTACCTTCATCATCCAGATGATAAAGAAATGTCAAAGCTCACCATTTGCTTTGACTTGTTAAGTTCATTTCATGTTTCTTTCTTTCTCTTAGTTATAATATACTATATTTCTCCCTTGTATTCCACTTGATGTTGTTGCAAATAGAGCTAAAAGCATAGTGCTTTTATTTAATTATTATAATAAATTATAATACCAAATAGGTCTCCATTTAATGTAACAGTGTCGAACGGAAATGAACGTTCCGCTTAGGCTGCCCCGCGGTTCATCATAAACACCCTCCTCTCTCTCTCTCTCTCTCTCTCTCTCTCTCTCTCTCTCTATATATATATATATGTATACTTGTATCTGATCTCCTCAAAACTGGCACGACGGCCTCCAGCCCCTCCTCCCTTCTGTCACAGGCCGGCCCCAAACCCTAACCCTAAGCCCAGGGATCTAAATGGAGTCACCGAGATCGCTTCGCCACCGGCTACGCCTCCTCGCACTCGCCATTCTCTCACTCCTCTACCGGTCGGCCCCCTGGCGCCTCATCTCCTTGGTCGCCCTGTGGGATTTCGTCCTCCACCTCGCCTTCCTCCTCCGTGGCCTACGCCCCGTCACCCTCGACCTCGGCCACGCCTGCGTCCATCTCTGGGTTCCCGCCCCCGCCCGTGGCCGCCCCAGAAAACCGGCCCTCGTCCTCGTTCACGGCTTTGGCGGCAACTCCAGGTGGCAGTGGGAAGGCCAGATCGGGCCCCTATCCCGATCCTTCGACCTCTACATTCCCGACTTGGTCTTCTTCGGTAACTCCCGATCCGCTAGCCGCGACCGGTCCTTGGGCTACCAGGCGTCGTGCATCGCCGAGGCAATGCAGCGGCTCGGCGTCGCCCGGTACTCCGTGGTGGGGATCAGCTACGGCGGGTTCGTGGCTTTCCGGATGGCGGAGGGGCCGGCGGCGGGGGCCGTGGAGCGGGTGGCGATCCTCACTGCCGGGATCTGCTTGACGCCGGAACAGCTGAGGGATTTTGCGGCGAAAGAGGAGAGGGACGTCTGCGAGCTCCTCCTGCCCCAGAACGCGGAGGACCTGATGAACCTCCTCCGCCGATCCAAGTACCGCCACCCCAAGTGGATCCCCACCTTCTTGCTCCAAGATTTCATCGAGGTCGGTAACCTTACCACCGCTTCTTTTATCATTATCTCTATTCCCACAAAATAAACTCCCTTTACCCTCGTCTCACATGCATGCATTGTGTCGTGGTGGGCCCACTACTTGTGTCACGAGGAGACATCAAATCACAAGGCTATACGACCGTCGTAGAAATACACGCTAAGCGTTCTGTCCCGGTCGCCCTGCCGTAGGATCGTGGACTTGTCGCTGTGGGTCCCTCTACATAAGTACCCAATCACGAGGCCGGTATGGCCCGGGACAGTAGGAAAAGTATGGTACGGGATTATCTTTACCGGTAGTAGTGTGAGGCGAATGAAGCGTCGTTGTTACGAATTCGTTAGGAATCAGAGGGTCGAGAATCCTTGGCGGAACGATTAACGCGAAGAACAATCACGAGTCGAGTACGTTGCACGTGTTCTTCGGGCATCTCCATGGTCTTGGATAGTTGTTACGCAGAAGATTAGTCATGACACAGATTTCCGTAGTATTTCGACTCCACACGTTATAAGTTGAAGAGATTTCACAGTATCAAATTCCATCACGATCCATTGGAAGAGCGCGGCAATCTTCGTTGTGCTCCGTCCCCATTGCAGGCCACAGGTACGGGTGTTTCCCTCATGATGTGTGTACCCCGTTCTACTCCCCTGTTATCTAGTTGACGCGGTGCAATGACGTCAACTGGGGTAGAACAAGTTCCGATTTCTGGATTACTCTCCCGTTGCATTTAGGATCAAAGTAGGCAGGCCACCGGCCACATGGATCACAAAGAAGGTTTTCCACGTTATCAGTGCCCGGCACGTCTTTCACATTGTTTGTCTGTTGAAGTTCTTCCTCGGTTTAGTTTTGCTTGCAGCAGTGTCCATTCCGCAGGAAATATAGTCTCGGAAAACTAGTTAAGTTTTGACTTTGTTATTGACACTTATGATGGACTCTTATGCGTGGGTGATTTAGGTGACGTGACGTAGTTGGCAAAGTCAAGATTGTTTTATGACTATCTTCCTTCTGCTTATTAATTTCAATGGATCTGTCTATTCGACATGAGAACTTATCATCATAGACACTAATAAGTGCATGCGACATCTCCCCAGCACCCATGCTGGTGGCACCCATGCTGGTGAGCCTAATACGACCACATGCATAAATGTTTGATGGGTGTATGGTCGATCTTAGGCGTTGGATCGAGATCCCATTTCAATCAGATTCATTCATCCTTAGATGTGGTTGTGGTGACCAGTACACGTAGCAATCAGCATTAAGGACAGCAAACTACTCTCAGCATCAATGTATTATATAATTTGTACGTTGTGGCTTGTACTGTTGTTGTTGCTATCGGAAAAATTAGATTAAACAAAAGCACGTTGCTATCGGCATTCAAGTTTTGTTAGGTGACCAAGTAACAGCTTTAGTACTGGCTTTAGTGAGGTTACTAAGGTAAAGGAAGTTAAGCTCATCCTCGTGCTTTCCTTGTCCATGTCAGTTCAGTTTCTAAGAGCATCACTGTAGAAAAAAGAATTATGTGTTGGGTTCGAGTCAATCTATTATTCTACACATGAGAGGGTGAGTGTTTGTCTACCGGCTTAAGATTAACCATGTCAATTCTGATCCTCAGTAAATAAAAGTGGTTCATGTTCTTTTGGAGGTCTGATTCATCTTCTGTATGTGCTGCAGGTGATGTATAGGAATCAACGGATGGAGAGGTCGGAACTGCTGAAAAAACTTTTAGAAAAGGGAATTGACCTGGACCCAATTCCTGTTCTTAATCAGGTAAATAAGATAATGAAGCAGCCAAAGTTTAACACCAATATAGACATTAGATTATGCATTGATGCTTTATTGTGGATTCAAAAACACTTTGTTAGCAAGAAATGCTCTCAGGTTTCATGTTCATCTAACAAATTTAGCAAGATCATGTTTGAATTTAATGAATTTATCCTTTCTCTTGGATCAATTTTGTCAATCAAAACATTTCACAGAAACGAGGGGAACTATATGCCAAACTCTCTACAATTAGGGGAACTGCTGTCACTTCTTAGTGTCGTGAGCATTCGGATTTGGCTACTGATCAATAATACTGATTTTACCAAGTTAATACATCAAATCAGCTTTTGAATACACAACGTACCTTCATTTTTAGTTTTGAGATGTATTATGATGCTGATTTTATTTTCTTACTAGGACACTCTTATACTATGGGGTGACAAAGATGATATTTTTCCTCTCCCACTTGCTCATCGATTACACAGGTACTCACTGTTCTCAGTACTGTTATGTATTTCCTTTATGCATAAATTAGTATAGGCAAGATTTCTTTTAAACTCATACAAATGCAAAGTACATTGATTTTTATAACCATAAAAGCTCGATTAAAATATCACCAACCTTGCTACAAAATTTGTAGCTGTTGATATCATTGTTAAACCTGAAATTACCTAATTGCAAATGAGATGTCACTATTTTTTCCTCAAAGGAAGGTGAAAAGGAAGAGAAACTGTACTTTAGATTCTCTTTTATTCCATTAACAAGTCATACAATATTCTTGTATCGATGGCTATTTCATCACTCAGGGCACAATGAACTTATGCTTGTAAGTATATTTTCCTCAAGCAATTATTATGATAGTAAACATATTAAAATCTTTATATGATTATTTCTTTGTCAATATTTATGTTGTGAAATATGTCTACGTCTTCTGGCTGATGAATATTAGTAAGACGTGTCTCTTAATTGATTGAGTTTTTCCTTAACTATTTATATAAGTGTTTGGAGATATTATTGGTGATTAGAGTGGATTTTTGAAAGCTTATTTATATTGTTTTAGTGGATATACATCTGTTTTATATTTCAAATCGTTTCAATATTTTTTTTTCGCATATTAGATCCATAGTGATGGGATAGAGTTAAGCATGGTTAAGCCTTTGCACAAAATTAGTTTTGAAGCCACTTAGCTACTCTTCTATACTTCATGAACAAGTATCTCTTATGTTCTTTCTTCACAAAAAAAAGGTCTTATGATTCAGCAGTTGCACTTATCATCATCTGTGTCCGACTTAAGTATTCAACTACAGAAGATCTGTTAATTTGTTGGGTTGGTGCCAAACTTGCTGAGATTGGTCTTGCATTCAATTGTTTTTTTCATTTTTCTTCGATATAGTTATGTATGATGGCAGCCACTTGAGCATTCTTTTTCTCATAAAACAGACATCTGGGAAAGAAATCAAGGTTGGAGGTACTCAAAGATGCTGGCCATGCATTGCAACTGGAAAAACCTGATCAAGTTAACCACTTGATTGAACAGTTTCTCAAGGGTGTGTCTGATATCAACTTATAGCCTGTGATAACAATGAAATGCAAGATTAAATATGTTGTTTGGGAGAGGAGAAGATGTGGCTCCAAGTGCCAACCTCAAGAGCTTTTTATTTGTATCAAATTTGAAAAAGCAAAAAGTTGTCTCCATTTATCTGTGAAGATTGAAACGATCATTGTGTATGAATTGGACAGCATTAAGAAAAAGAATCAAAAGCATGAAATGCACACACAGGTAAACAAAATATTGCTAGATGCAATCTCCCAACAATTTGGCAGATTTTGTCATTTATCTGCATTGGAAGTGATATTGCAAATCAACTCGATAGTAATTCATTCATTTCTAATAATTTCTAATAAATCTTTATCTTTTTATTTTTAATATTGCATAAATAATAATAATTATTTACTTGTACTTATAAGTTGATGCGTGTTTATGTATACCTAAACTCACATACAAACCATTTTTCAATTATTGTCAATGATTAAAGGGACCAAAATTTTTGGTATTCACTACTCTTGTTGTGTCCAACATATTATATGGCTGTCACAACAAACATTAAAATTTGCCCAATCCCGCAATCCCACCATTTTATAAAATGCGTATATGACCTCCTCCTTTCCTCTTCCTTTAAATCACAACCTCCTTCGGACGAGCGTATTCAATTGGTCGCCGTCCAGGCGCGCGCCTGAGCCCAACCGTGGACGGTTTCAATCGGTCAGACTGGACCGGGTTCGGGCCTGAGTTAACTAAACCCCAACCCTTACCACAAAACAAACCCCCAACCCTCCCCACTACGGCGGTGTCTCTTCTCTCGTGAACGGTACTTCTTCCTCTCCCTCCCCCTCCCGGCGGTGTCCCTTCCTATTCCTTCCCTCTCGCTGTCGCTTTCTCTCTTTCTCGCTTCCAGCAGCCGTCCGTCCCTCCTCCCTCCCTTCCTCCCCCCGGGACTCTGCTATTATCAGCCCGCCGCTAGCTTCCTCTGCCCCCCGCTCTCTGCTTCTCTCCAGTAGAGCCGCCCCTCCGCCCGTCTCACCTTGCCGTTTTTAGTCTTTGACATCAATGATTTCTTCTGCTTATTGTGTTCTGTTCTGTTTTTTAAACTTGTGACAGTCACAATGAGTCGCCCTCCGATAACACCGCAAAAGAGGCGACAACCTGACTCGCAAACTCAACCTCCTGCTCTACCTGAAAGTGAGCGGATTCTGTACGAACTGATCAAAAGCAGAAAGAGCATGGGGATTTGGACAGCTGACATGAAAAGAGAAGCAGACATTCAGAATATTATTGTTACCAAGGCTCTCGAATCGCTCCAGAGCAAGAACCTCATAAAAGATGTTGTTAATGTTCACAATAAGTCAAGAAAAATCTTCATGACTGCAGAGTTTGAACCATCGAAGGAAGTATCTGGGGGTTCATGGTACTCAGACGGAAGCCTTGATACGGAGTTCATTAATATTTTGAGGAAGATGTGCTTGAAGCATATTGAAGACCTTAAGATTGCAACTATTGAAGATATCCATAAGTGCATTGCGGCCTCACGAGTAACGAAGGTGGAATGTACCATGCAGCAGGTA